>NW_021027939.1:190119-275489 GCF_004153795.1 Camellia sinensis | reverse complement strand
ACCTCGACGCTTCCGTGCGTCCGAGGAGCCAACCGTTGTAAGGCCGAAACTCGGTGTGGATCCCTTGCCCTGGCATCCTCCTTGCATCGTGCTTTTTCTTCTAGCACGGTTCGTAAGTCGGATGACTTGGGCAGCTCTGTCTGTCTAGGTCTGGTTTGGTGTGAATGTGAAGGCCAATACGTGCTTCCTTTAGTGTATGATCTTTCGGATCTCGTCCTCTCAGACCTGGAGTGACGAGTTCTGGAAGATAAGGAATGAGTGTCGCCTGTCCTGAGGCTTCTGCTCTCTCCTTGGGAGGGTGTAGTATTCCTACTATGATTCTCTGAGTGGCGAGGGGGCGTCTTGTGCTTGCGCCCCTCTCCTGTCGCCACATCTTTAGTCTTCATCTGGCGTTTCAAAGCCTCCACGTCCGCCGCCATCTTCCGAATTAGTTTATATTGCTCCTTCACGCGATCTTCCAGGGCTTGAGGATCAATCCTCCTCCTTTGTCTGTCAGGACTTTGAGAGTGACGTGGGCTGTTAATCCGCCTTCCCCTGCCACTCCTCCTGGAGTTATGATGTTGGGGCTCCAGATCTGCCATAGGAGAGACAGAGGGTAATCCTTCTCGCCTTGTGCCCCCGTCTGGAGTTAGCCCGTCGACGGCGGACTGCGGTAGTTCTTCAATGTGTGCCATTGATTGAGAAAAGGAGAAGCTTAGTCAAGAGGTTTTTGTTCTTGTCTGTATCTTCCCATAGACGGTGCCAATTGTACGGGGAGGAAATAATTCTCCTCGTATAATCCTGTTGACCAAGTCCACGCTTCTCCGTACGACGTCGCTTTCTCACCTGAAAACACAAACGTGAGCTAGCTGGCAGGTGTGTGCCGGAAACCTCTCCGATGCCTAAGTCAGTAACTTGACAGATAGACAAAAGCTCTATGTTCTCAGAAAAATTATAGTCAATTACCTCCTCCAAGGTGATGTTTGTGAGCTTTTATAAGTTTCCCGTGGCACAATCCTAGTAGGATTTGTATTTCTCCATGCAGAGTCCTCCCAGGATTCATACTCCTAAGGATAATGCTTATCTTTTTACACCCTCCCCCACTTCTTAAACCAAGTGGGATGGTTTTCTCCATGGCCGAACTTCCATTTGACCGAAGTAAAACTGGCTATGCCGAGCCACAAAGTAGGCCGAACTATCCTTAGTTCAGCCATTCCCTTTACTCCTCTTTATATTGGTTTCTCATCTGTTCATCCCATGGTGTGTTTGGACCAAACCAACGAGTCTCGACCGGTATAACTCCCAGACCGGTATACTTCTAAGGTCGACATAACTTCAAGGCCGGTCTAACTTCAAATTGCTCCCAGACCGAAGTACATTTACAATCCTCTTAACCGAAGTAGCTTTATAATTCCTGAGCCGAAGTAATTTTTACCTCCCTGGGCTGGAGTAACTTTGTTTCTCCTAGGCCGGAGTTAACCTTGCTCTCCTAGGCCGGAGTAACCATTACGGCCCTTTTACTTAGTCCTTCGCACTTTGGGCCTCAAAGCCCAACTCGCAGCTCGGCCCAATTTTTCCCAAAAATTACCCTCTCAAACCTAAACGTAAGCCCCATATTATTTTATTATAATTTTTGAATCAATTGAAATTTTTATAAGAATAATTTACATAAATTTTTTTTATTAATAAAATGAGCTATTAAAATTATTTAAATGAGGCTCTAATTAAATGCTACACATAGCTGATTTGAAAAGTTGGTTAAAAATCAATTTTTAAAATTTTTAAAATTTTTTTAAGATCACATTATCTTTTTATTTTTTGTTTTTGTAAATTTAAATCAAAAAATAAACTTCTAACTTTACTTTCTAAAATATCCAATCCCTCCGGGGACTTCGAAACGAGTTATACTCTTTTAGGTGGTGTTTGGCAAGTTGGGTTGGGGCTAAAATAGCCACAAAAGACAAAACAGGCTATTTTAGCCACAACAAACAAAACATCACATTCAACCCATAATCATTACACTCTTCTCTCACAAAAAAAATCAAAAAAGCCAAAAAGCCAAAAAGCCCTTCCCAAACCAAACTTTTTAGCCCAGGCTAAAATAGCCAAAAAAGCCAAAAAGCCAAAAAGCCAACCCACTTCCCTGACAGGAAATTGCTACACAGACACTTGGTTGCGATTAGTAGAATACATATGATTTAAGAATAAAAATTATATTTTGAGTTTGTCAGTTTTAAAATTATGATTTGAGTATGAAAAATTTATTTAGTAAAAGAGTTTTGAAAAGAATTTTAAATTAAGTGAGAAATTTTGGATGTGACATATGATATAAAAACTTACTACAATTTATAACCAAACATAACTCAAAATTTTATTAAAGTACATAATTTTTTTTAAAAAATTCGGAAAATATTTTTTTCGAATATATAAAAATTATCATATGTCAATTACAAAATATATATATTTATATATTTGCACTGTTCCGGTCAACTGGCCGGACGAACGGTGTTCGGTAGGACAATCGGTGAGATGACCGATTTGTCCAAATTTTTCCCCCTTCAACCGAATTTTCAATAGTAAATGTAAAATTATAATTTAAAACTCTTAAACAAACATCATATATAAAATAAGCTCTGATACTAAAGTTCCAAAGTTATACCAAACAAAGCCTTTCTTTCTTTAGTACTTATTTTTTTTTGGATTTTCCCACTCTTTAGTAATTTTTTTTCCCACATTTATTTGCTTGTAGCAATAGTACTCTAATGTATAGTTCTGGTATGGAGAGCGAAAGAGAGATAAATAGAGACATAGTCGAATTGATTGTTCTAGAGAGATGGATAGATAGAGAGATGGCTTTTGAAGATTGTTCCAAAGGGTTCATTTGAATCGTTGCTTCTCAAGATTGTTCTAGAGGGTTCATCTGAACTGTTGGATTATAAATAATACAATGGTTGCTCTTTTGTCATTGGAATGCACAAATTGAGCAACAACACTTTTTTTCCTCCCTCAAAAGTTTGAAATGGCTCCTTTTAACGGCGATAAATTAAACGGATAAAAAAAAGGGGTCATATTTTTATTCCCTATAAATATAAAAAACCAATCACAATTTAAAATCACAAACTTTCAATCTACATAATATTTTTCTTGTTTGTTTTTTTACACAATTATTATGGAAGGTTCATTAAAACTAAAAGAAAGAAAAATCATTCACCACTCAAGAAGATGTGAAAATTTGTAGAGCTTTGTGTCATATCACTAAAAACCCTATATCCAAACAACACATACAAACTTTGAGGAAAAGTTGGTTGAGTTTGCCAAAATAGCATGTGATCATTAGAGTACTATTGCTATAATTTGACAATTTACTACTATTTATTGTCAAATTACAGTAATGGTAATGCTATTGTAGCAAATACCATTAGAGATGCTACTAAACCATAGTTATTTAAATTTATTTTATTTTATTTATTTATTTATTTATTTATTGGTGTGGTTTCAAATTAGAATTACAAATCATTTGAAATTTTCCATGAAAGTCTTTGAATGAAATCCTTGAATTTTTCATGGAAGTCCTTAAATGTAGAGTTACAAATTATTTAGAATTTTTCATGAAAGTCATTTGGATCATCACTTATGCATGGAAGATCATATCTTTACTTAAGTCGACATTACTTAATATATTATTTATCATATTATTATAAATTATGTATATCTAATCATATTACCTTTTATTTTTGGCAATACCTATTATTTCAATAATTTTTTAGCAAATGGCTCTTCTTTTTTCTTTTTCTTTTTTTTATATATAGTCTTATAAGGTAGAGATAGGAAAATATAATCAACATATACTAATATTTTTTGAATTATTTAATTTATAAATAAATATGACTTTTTAAATCCACTTTAAGATTTTATTGATTCAAGTCATGGAATGAGATTAACTTCATATTGTTAACAAAATTCACAAAAATTTCCTAATAAAATTTTCTTCATGTCTTTTCAGAATTAAAAAATCCATTCCTAAAATAGTCAAAAAAAACTATTTGAAATGTTAAATTCAACAAATCAGTTAAAATAGTTAAAATTTACTACACTATTTTTAAAAATTATTCTTAGGGGTTGTTTGGAGTGTCATAAATAAACGTATTTTTTGTCTTTTTTGACTAAAAAGTTGAGGGAAAAAATATAGATGTTTGGGTTAACTTTTTGACTTTTTATGAAAAAATGTGTATTAAAAAATTATATAAATTAGTGTGTAGGGAGAAATTAAGATTGGGAGTTGTGCAGCCGTAAAAAGGCATGTGAAAAGATAAATTAAAATTAAAATATTGAAACTTCCACAAGACTTGAGAGTTAGAAATATTGTTTCAAAATATACAACCAAACAAACTACAAAAATTTCTAAACTCTTTCCTCAAAATATTTTTTGAAAACTTATCTCCTAAAGTCAAACCAAACAAGGCCTAAATTTAATTAGTAGACCTAATAATGTTTTTAGAAAAGTTTAATTAATAATTAAATATTTTTAATTATTATTATTATTTTTTTTTTAGGTCTAAACCACTGGTATCCGGAAGTCCACAGGACCCCGACTAATCCGGTTCGAGCCGGGTAGGACCACAAGGGCGGCAAAGCTCTCCCAACAAGTTTTTAACACAGTTGCGTCCCCAAGTCTCGAACCCAAGATATTGGTTAAACTAGCATAGCCCCTTACTAGCTAAACTACATGCTTGTTGGTAATATTTTTAATTATTAACTAACTATTTTATTCACACATCACAAATTTAAAAAATAAATTTATATATCATTTTTTATTTTTTAAACAATGGCCTGTTGTTTCAAATCTTTTGTTAACGTTGGTTTCATCTCAGCCATCTAGTCTTATTAATGACGTGTGTCTTTTTTTTTGAACTTATGTCTGTCATTAAATCTCCGTTCGACCTTGACTTGACTTGACAGGCTAAATATCGAGAGAGGATCCTCTGCCCTTTCTTGTAACAGATATCTGCAAAGGGGTTAATCCTCTGCCATCGTTGTTTCGTTTGTAAGACTGACCTTTGCTTTTGATTTTCATTTGAATCAATATATATATATACTAGCCTATCACCCGTGCTATGCACGGGATAATTATAAATTTTTATATTTGTTTTAGATTTTTTTTAATATACAAATTATTTGTTTTAGATTTTTTATAAAAATAATTTAAAAATCTTATCACTAACCATAGTGTATGAGAGAAGTTGAAAATGGTGTTGCAGTAACTATGTACAGGTTATATCTATAATTATTTGTATGAGGGGATTTTGACCAAAAATCTCAAAAGGCATGTGAAAAGATGAATTAAAATTGAAATATTGAAACTTCCACAAGACTTGAGAGTTAGAAATCTCTTTTTTTTTTTTCATTTGTTTATATCAAACCATGCCAGTTCTCTCTCTCTCTCTCTCTCTCTCCCACACACAACTCATCAGCTAACTTAGGGGTTGTTTGGAGTGTCCTAAATAAGTGTACTTTTTGTCTTTTTGGACTAAAAAATTGAGGTTGAAAATATAGATGTTTGAGTTAACTTTTTGACTTTTTATGAAAAAATGTGTAATAAAAAATTGTAAAAATTGATTTGTAAGAAAAAATTCAAATTGGGAGTTGTGCAGTCGTAATTGTTGACTTTTGGTGAATAGTGTTAACTTTTTAACTTTTTAAATAACTTTTTGACTTTTGACTTTTTTACAAGTTTCCAAACTTGACCTTAACTTTTATTACTCACTGGATAGCACCTACTTCTTCAACTCATATAATCTCTCTCAAAAAAATTTTTGGCGTTACTGGAACAGCACGTATCCGTATTTCTCACCTTCTGTTATTTCTCAATTATTTAACAAAAAGATTACGAATTTCACTTTTTTTGATCAATCAAAATACACTTAAAACACCAATCACAAATTAAATCAATTGATAACTAAAAATGCAATCACATTTTAGCCCAAAGCTTTGTGGAAGCTCCAATATGTAAATCCTAATTTTCTAATTTTTTATTTTTTAAAAATTAACCTCAGCATTTATTAACTTCTCTCAATCCACAAGACTTTTTTACTTCTATCACAATTACTGCAGTACCATTTTCAAAACAAATAATTTATATATTAAAAAAAATTAAAACAAATATAAATATAAATATCTATATCTATATCTATCTATTTATTTATATCTATCTCTAACGCACAAACTTTGTGGGAATTCCAATATGTCAACTTTAATTTCTTAAATTTCTTTTTTTAAAAAAAAACTCAACATTTATTAAATTCTTTCAAATCTTTTCAACTTTTCCTATACACATCATTTTTAACTTTTTACATACTTATTGCGAACAGTGAGTCTCATTTTTGTTTTTTCCTTCTTGACTTCTTACTTCTTCATTTTCAACTTCAGTAACTACGTATGCAAACAGTGAGTGTGAGTCACCTTTTTGTTTTCTTCTTCTTCACTTTTCCTTTTGTTTACTGTTTTAATATTGTAATTATATAGCGCATAAAAATGTTTGTGATTTGTCTAGAGAAAAAAAATTATAATTTAATTTTTTAATATGATTGAAATTAGATAAACATAAATACTCACAAAGAGAAAAATGAGATTATAATTAGTTCAATGATTCATTTTTTAATATAATTGTAGTTAGTTCAATGGGTTTTTTTTTCATTTATTTATATCGTTCTTTTTTTCATTTATTTATTTTATTATGGGAAAATGTGATGTGATTGTAATTTATTCAATAGTTCTTTTTTTTAATGTGATTGTATTGTAGTTAGTTTCAATGGTTTTTTTTTTTAATGTGATTTAATCATTTTATTTAATGTTTTAATGGTTCTTCTTTACAATTGTTTATGAAAAAAAATGATTGTAGTTAGATAACATAAAAATATTTGTGATTTGATTTGATTTGATTTTTTTGTGATTTGATTTTTAAAGTACCAATTATTGATAATGATTAAATTGTATTTTGAAAAAAAAAATTATAATTGATTTTTTTAACTCAATGCGTTTTTTGAAAAAAAAAATTATTGTGTTTTTTTAACTATCAATTCACTTAATTTATGATTTGATTTTTAACTCACTGTGTTTTTTGAAAAATAAAATGGATTGTACTCATTACGGTCACATAATGTACCAATTACTGATGATGATTAGATTGTATTTTGAAAAAAAATAATAATTTGTAATTGATCTTTTTAATTCACTATGTTTTTTGAAAAATAAATTATTGTGTTTTTTAATTATCAATTGACTTAATTTGTGATTGAATTTTTAACTCACTGGGTTTATTTTTTATTTTTTATTATGAGCAAAAATGTGATTATATTTTCAACTACTAATTGATGATGATTAGATTGTATTTTGAGAAAAAAAAATTGTAATTGATTTTTTTAACTCATTGTGTGTTTTTTTTTTTTTTAAAATTGTTGTGTTTTTTAACTATCAATTGGCCTAATTTGTGATTTGATTTTTTAACTCACTATGTTTTTTGGAAAAAAAAAATGAATTGTATTCAGTAGGTTCACGTAAAGTATCTATTATTGATGATGATTATATTGTATTTTGAAAAACAAAATTATAATTAATTTTTTAAACTCACTGCGTTTTTTGAAGAAAAAAATTAATTGTGCTTTTTAACTCTGAATTGATTTAAATTGTGATTTGATTTTTAACTCATTGTGTTTTTTAAAAAGAAAAAAAAAATTGTATTCATTAGTTTCACATAAGGTACTCATTATGGATGATGATTAGATTGCATTTTGAAAAAAAAAAATATTTGTAATTGATCTTTTTAACTCACTGTGTTTTTTAAAAAATAAGTTATGATGTTTTTTAATTATCAATTGACTTAACTCATTGTGTTTTTTTTTTTTTTTTTAATTTTCCTTAATGTTTTGTAGGTAATCAGCTTGCGGGGTCAACCTTAGGTCAGCTTAGAAGCTTGTAGCTAGACCCATTTTGCTAAATCACCCAAAGTGACTCTTTTGTTACATTTTGGAAACTCCCTATGATGGCATGTTTTATTATAGTTTTTAGGGACCATGGATATGTATATAGATGGTGTAAACACTTAACCTTCGAGTTGATCCCTCTCTGCATTCAGTAATGAGTATGGTGCATGGAATGTTATGTATGTATAGTAATGCAACATGATATTGGCATTTAGACACAGCTCAATGATCGTTTAGTCTTCTATTATGCATTTTCGTTCAGGCCTCGAGGTCGAGTAACATTGAAAACAACTAAGTTAAGGCCTCGAGTTAGGCCGGTCATGTCCAAACTTTTAGGGGCAGGTTTGAGTCGTGACAGGGAGTCACCTCTAGAATCCGCATGAGTCACCTTTTGGATCCATACATACATAAATTGGGCCCAAGGAGAGGTGGAGACATGTCAATGTTCCATCTACTCCATGATAAGATACAGTGATATGATATGAGAGGTGGAGACATACCGATGTTCCATCTACTCTATGATGAGATACAGTGGTACAATATGATATGTTTAGACCTAAGGTCGTTTTGATATATGATTGGGCCCAAGGCCGTTTTGTTATACGTTGACCCAAGATCGTTCAGAAAATATGATATAAATATGAATGTTTTTACATTACTATATGACTTATGTTTACGAAGTGCTATTTTATATGAATGAATAGATGTCCTATTTTGAAATGTGATTCTGACCCTTGGTATAAGTGGGTGTACTACACACCATGTAAAATGTTTTGTAATGTTTTCAAATATGTATTTCATTTGAAAAGCATGGATTTTGATATGATAAATGTTTCAGAATTGTGATATATGTTTTCTTAATGTTAAGGGCATCATTCATTAACTTCTTTACTTTATTATCACTCACTGGGCGTTAGCTCACCCTTTTACTTTATATATATGTAGGTGAGCCATCGAAGGATCAATATAAGAGTTGTACCAAAGTTTGCCTAGCAGTTAAGCCACCCAGGAAGTGCCTCCATGAAAGGGGCGTAGTTTTACTTCGTCAAGTCTAGTTTACGTGAACCTACTGAATAGTAGATACAATCTAATCATCATCAATAGTAGATACTTTACGTGAACCTACTGAATACAATTCATTTTTTTTTTCCAAAAAACATAGTGAGTTAAAAAATCAAATCACAAATTAAGCCAATTGATAGTTAAAAAACACAACAATTTAAAAAAAAAAACACACACACAATGAGTTAAAAAAATCAATTACAATTTTTTTTCCTCAAAATACAATCTAATCATCATCAATTGATAGTTGAAAATATAATCACATTTTTGCTCACAATAAAAAATAAAAAATAAACCCAGTGAGTTAAAAATTCAATCACAAATTAAGTCAATTGATAATTAAAAAACACAATAATTTATTTTTCAAAAACCATAGTGAGTTAAAAAGATCAATTACAAATTATTATTTTTTTTCAAAATACAATCTAATCATCATCAATAATTGGTACATTATGTGACCCTAATGAGTACAATTCATTTTATTTTTCAAAAAACACAGTGAGTTAAAAATCAAATCACAAATTAAGTGAATTAATAGTTAAAAAAACACAATAATTTTTTTTTTCAAAAAACACATTGAGTTAAAAAAATCAATTATAATTTTTTTTTTCAAAATACAATCTAATCATTATCAATAATTGGTACTTTAAAAATCAAATCACAAAAAAATCAAATCAAATCAAATCACAAATATTTTTATGTTATTTAACTACAATCATATTTTTTTCATAAACAATTGTAAAGAAGAACCATTAAAACAGTAAATAAAAAGATTAAATCACATTAAAAAAAAACCATTGAACTAACTACAATACAATTACATTAAAAAAAAACCATTGAATAAACTACAATCACATCACATTTTCCCATAATAAAAAAAATAAATGAAAAAAAGAACGATTGACTAACTACAATCACATTAAAAAAAAAAAAAAACCATTGAACTAATTACAATCACATTTTTCTCTTTACGAGTGTTTATGTTTATCTAACTTCAATCATATTAAAAAATAAAATTAAAACAGTAAATAAAAAGATTAAATCACATTAAAAAAAAAAGAATCATTGAACAAATTACAATTACATCACATTTTTGCCATAATAAAATAAATAAATGAAAAAAAAGAACCATTGAACTAACTACAATTATATTAAAAAAAGAATCATTGAACTAATTATAATCTCATTTTTCTCTTTGTGAGTATTTATGTTTATCTAACTTCAATCATATTAAAAAATTAAATTATAATTTTTTTTCGCTAGACAAATCACAAACATTTTTATGCGCTATATAACTACAATATTAAAACAGTAAACAAAAGGAGAAGTGAAGAAGAAGAAAACAAAAAGGTGACTCACACTCACTGTTTGCAATAAGTATGTGAAAAGTTAAAAATGATGTGTATAGGAAAAGTTGAAAAGATGTGAAAAAATTTAATAAATGCTGAGTTTTTTTAAAAAAAAAATTTAAGAAATTAAAGTTGACATATTGGAATTTCCACAAAGTTTGTGGGTTAGAGATAAATATAAATAAATAGATAGATATAGATATAGGTATTTATATTTGTTTTAATTTTTTTTATTTACAAATTATTTGTTTTGAAAATGGTGCTGCAGAAATTATGATAGAAGTAAAAAAGTCTTGTGGGTTAAGAGAAGTTAATAAATGCTGAGGTTAATTTTAAAAAAAAAAAGAAACAAAAAATTAGAAAATTAGGATTGGCATATTGGAGCTTCCACAAAGCTTGGGGCTAAAATGTGATTGTATTTTTAGCTATCAATTGATTTAATTTATGATTGGTGTTTTAAGTGTATTTTGATTGATCAAAAAAAGCGAAATTCATAATCTTTTTGTTAAATAATCTATACTATATATTAAGCAAAAGGGGGGTTTTTAACCCCAAACTTTGTGGGAGTTTCAATCTCCCAATCTAAATTTCTTGATTTTTTTATTTAAAAAAAAAATAAAAAATCTTAGCATTTATTAACTTCTCCCAACTCCCAAGTCTTACCCTCATAATAACATTTTAATGCATTAAGAACAAGCATAAAAAAAAAATCTTAAAAAGTCCAACACATATGATTATTATCAAAATATTAAACTTTAAATGCATTAAGAACAAGCATAAAAAAAATTTCTTAAAAGTCCAACACATATTGATTAATTATCAAAATATTAAACTTTAATATAATATAATAAAAAAGACATTTAATTCATTTAAAAGTCCAACACATATGATTATTATCAAAATATTAAACTTAATATAATATAAAAAGATGATTATTATCCTTCATAATAACACTTTAATGCATTAAGAACAAGCATAAAAAAAATTTCTTGAAAGTTCAACACATATGATTATTATCAAAATATTAAATTTTAATATAATATAATAAAAACAAAAAGACCATTTAATTTCTTGAAAAGTCCAACACATATATGATTATAATCAAAATATTAAACTTTAATATAATATAAAAGGAAAAAAGAAGAATTTAAAAAAAAAAATTAAAAATCACAATTCACATATATAAGTAATAATTGTAAACACATAAAATAGAGGGCATTCATTTCTACACGTTTTTTTTTTATAAGATCTCTTCATTATAATAAGGTAGCACTTTTTTCTCTCATCTTATAATCCATATATATATAATATATATATATATACTTTCTCTATATATATTAAGAAAAGGTGTTTTTAACCCAAACCTGTGGGAGCTTCAATATCCCAATCTGAATTTTCTAAATTTTTTATTAAAAAAAAACTCAGCATTTATTGATTTTATCAAAATCTCCTAATCAACATTTATTTATATATTTTATATATATGTTTTCACATGCCTGTGTTTATTAATTTAGTCAAAATTCCCTGATCAGCATTTCAAATATCCCATACAAATAATTATAGAATACAATCTGTGTATAGTTATATGTAGTACCCTTTTCAACTTCTCTCATACACTATGATTAGTGATAAGATTGTAAATTATTTTATAAAAAATCTTAAACAAATAATTAAAAAAAAAATTAAAACAATTATAAATATGCATAATTATCCTGTGCATAGCACGGGTGATAGGTTAGTTGAGAAATAACAGAAGTGAAAAACGGATACGTGCGTTCCAGTAACGCCAATTAATTTTTTGAGAGAGATTATATGAGTTGAAGAAGTAGGTGCTATCAGTGAGTAATAAAAGTTAAGTTAGCTGATGAGTTGAGAGAGAGCGAGAGACAACTGGCATGGTTTGATAATAAATCGAAATTTATGGGAAGAATATATGATGATATGCGAACTCTACAATTGTCTATTGTGGGGAGAGTTTTATGTGGTTCATAGGTGTTTAGTTAGATGTGTAATTTTTATATTTTTTCACATAGCCCTTTTGGGAGTTGTTTTTTGTCTCAAGGAAGTGCTTTTCATCGAGTGATTTAGGGTTTAGGGTTTTAGGGGTTTAGGGGTTTTAGGTTTAGGGTTTAGGTGTTTAGGGGTTTATAGGGTTTAGGGTTTAGGTTAGGGTTTAGGGTTAGGGTTAGGTTTTTAGGGTTTAGGGTTTTAGGGTTTAGGGTTTAGGAGAAATTATATATGTTGAGTTATATTGGGATGAGATTACTAGGGTTTTCTGATACAAGTTAGGTGGTGTGTGAACAGGGTTGTCAAGGGTTTAGGGGTTTAGGGTTTAGGTTTAGGGTTCTCCTAGTGGTTTTATCAGAGTTCTCTTATGCGTCGTTATTAATTACTATCTGAGTGGTTTTAGTGAAGTAGGATGTTATTTTTAAAATTTAATGTGTTTATAAATAATAATAGGGTCTTAAATACAATTCATAAAGGTGTGTTCTTATAAAAAGAGGAGAGTTCTATAAACACAGATTAATTATAGGGTTAAAAGGGTTTTATAAGGATTGAGTTTTATGGGTTTAGGGTTTTAGGCCGGTGCATATTCATACGGCGCGTTGTTAGTGGGTTGTATATAAGATTGGTATTTAGTAGGATTATTATAGGGTTTTATAAGGGTTTAGGGTTTATGGAGGTTTTGTATATGCGTATTATGAGAAGGAGTCAGAGAGAGCATTTAATAGGAGGTCAGTCTTACAAACGAAACAAGCGATGGGCGAGTGAGGATTTATCAGGGTCCCTTTTGGCGAGAAGTTTAATCTTTTATAGCTCAAGTAAAAGGGTTCCAGTAGAGATCCGGTTTCTTAGCGGATATTGTATTGCACGTGTTTCATGTAGGGCAATAAGTTCATAAAGGTCGGTTTAACGCGTGAGATATATTTATTGGGAGTATTGTAAGCAGAGCGAGTTTAGAGAGTTCAAGGAATTAAAATAAAGGCGAGTCATGATGGGATTTTAATTAGAGCGTAGACTTTAGATGGCTAGAGGGATTGAATAACCAACGTAGGGAGTCCTAATAAGGAGAGGATTTTGTAAACAAGCGAGAGGCCATTACGTTGTTAATTAAAATAAGAAATGATGAGTAGTTTAAAGGAGAGTTTTGTATGTTTGTTTATAAGATTGTGTGAGTTGTTATGAATAGGATATATTAAAGGTTAGTGTGACTATTAGAGTGGTGTTATAAAGAGGTTATAGAGGTTATTAGTGGTGACCTTTAAAGGGTTTAGGGTAACAAGAGCAGCGGTGGTAGCTTTATATAGCTGGGGTTAAGGGGTGGGCTATGCTTAAGGGTTATACGCGAATATTTTCCTTAGGGGTTTTATCGGGTTTGAGACACTAGGTTTTGGGAAGCGGTTTAGGGTTTGCAGCATATGGGTGTTATATAGGGTTTAGAGACTTTTATTGTTTAGGGTTAGTAAGCTGTGTGTTCCTTCCTTGTGGGGTGCTTCAACCTAGTGTTTACGGCTGAGTGAAACCTTAGGGATTTTAAGTCGGGGGTTTAGGGTATTAGGTGTGTGGATCTTCTCTGATACGGGTTCTAGGTGTTTAGGTGGGTTTTAGAGAGTGTAACCGGTAGTATTAAAGGAAGAGTATATTATAATTGAAGAGAATATTTTATAGATTAGTGAAGTTTATAAGGGTTATCTAGTTGTGCTCTAAGGAGAGATATTTTGAGATAGGGTTTATGCGTGGAGCTTATATAGGGTTTAAAAGTGTGTAGTGTAGGGCGTTTTGATGGTGTGGGGTTTTATGGGGACTTTTTAGGAGGATGAGAGTTTTTTCACAAAAAGAGGTATTTTTGTATGAGGGGAATAGATTTTTAAGGGTTATAAAGGGTTTTTTTTAATGAGTTTGTTATGGGGTTGTATATTACGGGTTTTTTGAATAACGAGGATATTTCTTAATTCTATCTCGGAGGGTCTTTGTGAAGTTTTTCAAATATTGGTGGTTAATTTTTTTAATATGATGGTTTTTTCACACGAGTGGGTCTTTTTTGGAGGATTTTTTATAGTGCTCATTATAATGGGTTCCTAGGTGACTATATAAGTAATGAGTAGATTTGAGGTTTAGACGGTTTAAGCGTGATGTACTTAGAGTTGAGTGGTTTAAAGGGTTTTAGGGTGCATAGCAGGTCTTAAAGGGTTTTAGGGTTTTCGTTAGTGGTGCAAAGATCTTCACGTCATGAGCACGATTTAGGGGTGTATGTTGTAGGAGTGTATATGATTAGTGGTTTTTAAATTATAGTGTGATATAAAATAATTATCTGAAAGTATATTTATATATTTGGGTTATAGTTAAAGAGAGAGTTAGGGTATTAGGAATTTTCTAAGAGATATTCTAAGATGTATTAGCGAGAAATTTTTATGGATAAGTTATTCCTGTGTGATGGCGAGTGTGAGTCGTACTGAGGTGGGGAGTTTGGAGTTAGGGTATTTGTGAGGTTATTTTATATTGATGCAAGAGTTAGTATACAAGTGCAAGTTTATAGGCGTAATAGGTCAGAGGGATCTAAGCAGGTTTAACGAGAGACAGGTGAAGGGTGGTCATTGAAGGGTTTAAGGATTAACCTCCTTTTTGCGAGGAGTATATTCTTGATGGTGAGATTTAGGGTAGATAAAGGTGTGTGCAAAGGGATCGGCTTCTAGTGGCTCTTGTAATATGTGTTTTAAAGGGTCTTAGCTGTTTTTCTAAGAGGGTCAATGTTCAAGATGTGTAATAAGGTTATCAGGGGAGATTTTAAATGGGACATGATCATAAGAGTTCAAAAATAAGAGAGACTATTAGGGGTTTAGGGTTAGGGTTTTAAGCGGTTCATTAAAGTGTAATTGAAAGGTAGTTATCTAGATATGGCTGAGAGTGATATATAAGCGCGAACGTTATAGGGTATATTAAAAGAGGAGGTTGATAGGAGGCTTAACATGCCAATGCGGTTAATTAAAGATAAAAGAATGAGTAGTTTATAAGGGTTTAATTGTGTTTAGTGGGTTTTTTATTAAATGGTGTGTTGATTTGAGATGAGAGTATAATATGAGGTGTATGTGTTATGAGGATTATATTAGTGAGTATTAAATTAATAGGTTGAGCTTTTAAGGGAAATAAGCTAGGTGAGGCTTTTAAACTGGGCAGAGAGTTTAGGGTTTAGGGTTTAGGGGGGTTCTTAATGGTGAGGCTTAAGACGCAGAATATTCTTTGGTTTACAGAGGACGTGTTGGTAAACGGGTTTAGACGAGGCGGTTGTGTAGTGGTGAAATATTAACTTGATGTGGGGTTTTAGGGTTTAGGGTTTAGGGTTTAGGTTTAGGGTTTTAGGGTTTAGGGTTTAGCGGTTTAAAGGAGGCTTTGCGCCTTCTTTAGGGTGTTCTCTAAAGGGTTGTCCAGGGTTACTTGCTCGAGAACGAAGTTTTAGGGGATTAGTGTCTTGGTAGGGTTTGTGTCCTGTGGACGTGTCGCGGATACGTTTTAGGGTTGTGGTAGGTGTTTTATGACACGTGGATTAAATAAAACATATAAATAATGGTGAAAAATATTTGTATATTATTAATTAAACGTGTTTCTAACATTATCAGGTGCTACTAGGATTAAATAATATTTTAGCGACGCCTGTGGTGTGTGTTTGACTTTTAGGAGAGAGTAAGTGTTTGAAAAGTGATATTTTTTGAAGGAAAGGGAGTGTAGAAATTTTTTGTAGTTGTGTTTTGGTTGTATATTTTTGAAACAATATTTCCTAAGATCTCGAAGTCTTTGGAGAGTTTTTTCAAATATTTTAATTTTATTTATCTGTGTTCATCATATGCCGTTTTGGGGATTTTTTTGTTCAAAAAGTTTGTCATCGTACATAATATCTAGGTGAGTTGATATATCCTTGTTAACATAGGTTTATTAGGGTCTTACGGGTCATCTAACAACCGGTGTTTTTAGAACGTGTGTCTTAGTCGATAGCATCTATTGAGGGTGTTATAGTGGAGTGTTAATATTTTATTAAGTTAGTTTTTTTTAATAAAAAGTGCTGATAATTACAAATAAGAGTGTGTTCTATATTAAAGGAGTATAAAATAATGGGTATTTAATTACTCTAAAAAGGGTATATTAATAATTTATATTAAGTGGTTTCAGGGTCTACGGTGCAGTTTAAGGGCACGTGAGTATAGGTGCGGATATTTAGGGTTTAGGGTTATATTTTTATGAGTGTGATGTTCTTAAAATGAAAGTTCTCAAAATAAGCAAAGGTCATCATTACGAGAACGAAACAGGTGTATTGGCATGAGGATTAAGCGGCCCTTTTGCAAGATATTGTTACAAGAAAGTGTCAGAGGATCCTCTCTTGATTATTTTAGCCAGCGTGGTTTACAAGGGGTTTTTCAAAGGGGTGCATATTAATTCTAGGGGAGAAGGTAAATAGTAAAGTTTTGGTTTTTTAGTGTTGTTTAATTGAACAGAGAGGTTATAAGTAGTCAGAATATAAAAAGGTATCACACACGCGCGTCGGTAGGGAATTTTAAGAGTGAGAGGTGGTTGAGATGAACCAACGTTATACTCACAAGAAGATTGTGGGAGATATATAAGGTTCACGCATGGTTTAGCGGTGTTTAATTAAAGGAAGTTTAAGAGATAATTTATATGTAGGTTATTATGGGGTGTGTTTTTTAGAGATATTTTAGGTGAGTTTGTTTGAAATGAAAGAGGTATTGTATGAGTAATTTTAAAAGGGAATATTTTTTAACGAGGAGAGAGTGAGAGCGTGTGTCTAAGAGGGGTTTAGGGTTGTGGCATGGGAGACTTTTAAAGGGCTGTTTATACCATATGCGTTGTTGGTTTATGAGGGACTCTCTAGTGGGATACTGCAGCGGGTTTGTTTAGGAAAACGTGTTTTGGTAGGGGTTATTGAAGGGCTTTGCCGTGAGAGGGTTTCAGGTCTTTTAGGGTTTGTGGTCACGGGTTTAACGAGGGTTCAGGGGGTTTCACGTCGAGAGCCGGTGAGGGAGTTATAGTTTTCCATGGGGTGCTTGTTTAACGTTTTCTCGGATGCCGTTTAAGGTGGTTTTATGACTGTATTTAAAAATAATAATAAAATATTTAATTATTAATTTAAACTTTTCTAAAAACATTTTAGGTCTACTAATTAAATTTAGGCCTTGTTTTGGTTTGACTTTAGGAGATAAGTTTTCAAAAAATATTTTGAGGAAAGAGTTTAGAAATTTTTTGTAGTTTGTTTGGTTGTATATTTGAGAAACAATATTTCTAACTCTCAAGTCTTGTGGAAGTTTCAATATTTTAATTTTAATTATATCTTTCACATGCCTTTTGAGATTTTTGGTCAAAATCTCCCTCGTACAAATAATTATAGATAAACCTGTACATAGTTTAGCAGCACCTTTTCAATTCTCTCATTACACTATGGTTAGTGATAAGATTTTAAAATGTGATTTTTATAAAAAATCTAAAACAAATAATTTGTATATTAAAAAAAATCTAAAACAAATATTAAAATTTATAATTATTCCGTGCATAGCACGGGTGATAGGTTAGTATGTATATTTATTGATTCAAATGAAAATCAAAAGCAAAGGTCAGTCTTACAAACGAAACAGCGATGGCAGAGGATTAACACCTTTGCAGATATCTGTTACAAGAAAGGGCAGAGGATCCTCTCTCGATATTTAGCCTGTCAAGTCAAGTCAAAATCGTACGGAGATTTAATGGCAGACATAAGTTCAAAAAAAAAAGACACACGTCATTAATAAGACTAGATGGCTGAGATGAAACCAATTTTAACAAAAGATTTGAAACAACGGGCCATCGTTTAAAAAATAAAGAATGATATATAAATTTGTTTTTTAAATTTGTGATGTGTGAATAAAATAGTTAGTTAATAATTAAAAATATTACCAACAAGCACGTAGTTTAACTGGCAAGGGGCTATGCTAGCTTAACCAATATCTTTGGTTTGAGACTTGGGAACGCCGCTGTGTTAAAAACTTGTTGGGAGAGCTTTGCCGCCCTTGTGGTCCTACCCGGCTCGAACCGGATTAGTCGTGGTCCTGTGGACTTCCGGATACCGGTGGTTTAGACTTAAAAAAATAATAATAATTTAAAATATTTAATTATTAATTAAACTTTTCTAAAAACATTATTAGGTCTACTAATTAAATTTAGGCCTTGTTTGGTTTGACTTTAGGAGATAAGTTTTCAAAAAATATTTTGTGGAAAGAGTTTAGAAATTTTTGTAGTTTGTTTGGTTGTATATTTTGAAACAATATTTCTAACTCTCAAGTCTTGTGAAAGTTTCAATATTTTAATTTTAATTTATCTTTTCACATGCCTTTTGAGATTTTTGGTCAAAATCTACTCATACAAATAATTATAGATATAACCTGTACATAGTTACTGCAGCATCGTTTTCAACTTCTCTCATACACTATGGTTAGTGATAAGATTTTTAAATTATTTTTATGAAAAATCTAAAACAAATAATTTGTATATTAAAAAAAATCTAAAACTAATATAAAAATTAATAATTATTCCATGCATAGCATGGGTGATAGGTTAGTATATATATATATTGATTCAAATGAAAATCAAAAGCAAAGGTCAGTCTTATAAACGAAACAGCGATGACAGAGGATTAACCCCTTTGCAGATATCTATTACAAGAAAGGGCAGAGGATCCTCTCTCGATATTTAGCCTGTCAAGTCAAGTCAAGATCGTACGGAGATTTAATGACAGACATAAGTTCAAAAAAAAAAAGACACACGTCATTAATAAGACTAGATGGCTGAGATGAAACCAACGTTAACAAAAGATTTGAAACAACAGGCAATCGTTTAAAAAATAAAGAATGATATATAAATTTGTTTTTTAAATTTGTGATGTGTGAATAAAATAGTTAGTTAATAATTAAAAATATTACCAACAAGCCCGTAGCTTAACTGGCAAGGGGCTATGCTAGCTTAACCAATATCTTGGGTTCGAGACTTGGGAACGCAGCTGTGTTAAAACTTGTTGGGAGAGCTTTGCCGTCCTTGTGGTCCTACCCGGCTCGAACCGGATTAGTCGGGGTCCTGTGGACTTCCGGATACCGGTGGTTTAGACCTAAAAAAATAATAATAATTAAAAATATTTAATTATTAATTAAACTTTTCTAAAAACATTATTAGGTCTACTAATTAAATTTAGGCCTTGTTTGGTTTGACTTTAGGAGATAAGTTTTCAAAAAATATTTTGAGGAAAGAGTTTAGAAATTTTTGTAGTTTGTTTGGTTGTATATTTTGAAACAATATTTCTAACTCTCAAGTCTTGTGGAAGTTTCAATATTTTAATTTTAATTTATCTTTTCACATGCCTTTTGAGATTTTTGGTCATTTTTTTTTTCTTCTTATTCTTCCTTTTCTTGACCCAGGCCTCATTCCTCTTCTCTCGCTTCTCATATCGACTACACATCCTCTCTATCTCTCGCCTGTCTGTTGATGCAGTACGAAGGACGACTGAGGTAAACCCCAAATCGAGCCATGTTAAGGTTTATGTTTGGCATCAATTTTTTGTAGAAATTAGTCTATTTTTTTTTATAGAAATTAGCTATGTTAGGGTTTAGTAGAAATTAGGGTTTATAATAATGTTTGGACGATTGAGGAGGACTAATTTTTTGTAGAAATTAGTCGAATTATCATTGAATTTGTTAGCCTCTGTGTCCATTTGAAATGCTAATTTGAATACAATATGATGGCTTGGTATGTGATAGTTTTCATTTGATGGTTTGGTATGTTTGATTGGTTAACATACCCAAAAAATACACCTATGTGAACTCTGTGTTGGGTTAACATATTCAAATGGTGAACAAATCCTCAACTAATTTCTACTAAACCCCAAAAATACCAAGTCATTTCTATTTTGTTTGTATTCACCTATGTGTCTGTGTTGGGTTAACAGATTCAATCCATTTGTTTGTATTCTAATTTGAAAACTATGCTCATTTGTATTCAATACATTTGACGTAGCCTCTGTGTCCATTTCTGTTAGGATTGAAATACAAATCAATAACATATTGAAAACTATGACATACCAAGTGTATATTTCATTGGTTATCCTCTGTGTACATTTGATTGAATCTGTTAGCATTGCTTGAATCTGTTAGCATGCCAATTGTATTCATTGAATCTGTTAGCATTGAAGTAACATTGAATCTGTGTCCATTTGATTGAATTTTACATAAGGCACTTAATATGTTAGAAAATCCAAGATGGTATGTTTTGAGATTAGCACTTAATATGTTAAGCCAAAGACACTTGGTATGTTTTGAAAGTTATTGATGAGGAACAGATTGACATAGTTTATACAGATGTGTATTTCAGATTTGTATTTCAATCTGATGGCTTGACATAGTTTTCAATCTGTAATACACTTGGTATGTGCATTTCAATCTGATGGCTTAACAGTTTTATGCTACGCTCAATGATAGATGGATATTTATAATTTTACTAGGCTCATTTTCTGTATTATAACAGCTTGAAAATTTTACTAGGCTCAATGATAGGATGGCTCTATAATTTTACTAGGCTCATTTGAAAATTATAATTTTACTAGGCTCAATACACTTGGTATGTGCATTTCAATATAGTTTTACTAAGCTCAATGACATAGTTCATTCATTTTAACAGTTTTATGCTAAGCTCAAAGACTTTGAAAGTTATTGAGACCTTTGACCAGTTTTATGCTGGGCTTAATGACATAGTTCATTCGTCAATACATTTTTCAACCTATGTGACACCATACCTAAAGCAGAATTGTATATGAAGTCCTTAGATCTCTTTCTCAATGTTATAGACCAAAAGTGACTGTAATAGAATAAGGGACATACAGATACACAGAATTGGTAGGCTTTTTGTAGGCTTATGAGTTGACCCTTTCTAAGCACCAAATTCGTAAGTAACTAACAGATTCATAAAACTTAACAAAACTCCAAACAGATTCATAAGTAACAGATTGAAAGAGACTTATCATCTGTTTGAGATGGATACCTTTGAAAGATCATTGTAAGTGTCAACATTGATTTTATGCATTCACTTTGTTATCAACATTGAATTTAAGCATTCAACATTCATGAGAATTTAAAGTTGCTTTGTTATCAAGATTGAGGTAGTTTAATCTATTAGTATTTTTTATGCAGATAAAAAAAATGGCGTCATCTTCTACTAATCTTGTGAAAATAAGATTAAAGCCAAGATTCTGTTATTGTGGAAGAACAGCATCCGTTCACATTGTACGAACCAATAAGAACGGAAACGAAGGACGTGTGTTCTTTGTTTGCCCAGACAAATATGTAAGTATCTGTTCTATAAATTAATGTTTCACTTTTTACAAATTTCATTTGTCTTATTTGATTAACCGATTCTTGTGCATTGTAGACTGTGAACGAACACTGCAATTTCTTCAGCTTCGCAGATGATGATGACAATGATGTTACCTCCACAGATATAAGAACTAAAGAAATCAATGAGCTAAGGAGAAGGCTTGGTGAGCATGATAGAAGGCTCAAAAGGATGGAGAAGATTTTAAAGGCAATGACTTATGTCATTGTATTTTGTGTATTTTTTTACTTTATCATGTAAATGAATGTAATAGACATATTTTGGGAAGTGTTTGAATAGATGTAATGGACATACTTGAATGACATATTCTATTATGTAATGGACATATTTTGTAATTGACGTATTTTGTAATCGACATATTTTGTAATGGACATATTCTATTACAAAATTTGAATGCAGTGTTTGAATGGATCTGTTTTATTATGGATTGAACAACCATAACAGATTGAATGGATGAATTTACTGTTTGAACAACCATAACCTGGACCATTTTATTAATAAATCTTTAACAGATTGAAAAATCATTCCCTGGAGCATTTTATGATGAATCTATTTGAATCAATGTTTGAATGGATCTGGAGCCTAACAGATTGAGCATTCATGAAGCATTCAACATTCATGGAGCATAACAGATTGAGCATTCATGGAGCATAACAAATCTATTTGAATGGATCTGTTTGGATCTGGATCTGTTTGAATTCAGGCAGATTCACATATTCACAAACAGATTCGGCATTCAAGCAATCTGGAGCATTCATGCATTCAAATATAGATTCAGCAATCTAGAGCATACAGCTTCAGCACTCAACATGCAGATTCAACCTGGAGCATTACCGTAAAATATAACCTGGAATATAACCTGGAGCATTCAACATACAGATTCAACATTCAACCTGGAGCATTCAACCTACAGACATACATTAAAATCATGGAATATTACCATAAAATCTGGCTCATTCAGTCACATTCACCATAACAGATATATACATTTCACCATTCAAAATTTGGCTCATTCAGTCACATTCATAGACTTAATCTGAACCATAACCTGGAGCATTGAAGCAGATTCATTGAACATAAAATATTACCATTAAAGTGAAAGGTTTCATCTCCAAATATATGATTTACAACAGCATCTTGTTCATCAAATGTTAATGCCTCATACCCCCCTGCTTCAACAACTATAGAATGAAAATTCTCTTCACAGGGGTAAGAATTCTCTTATTCATTGCAAAATGTCGTGAGTCACTAGGAATCAAGTCATGCGTATGTTGAAGGACAACTGTGGTCAACTTAAATCTTCCATCCTTTTGTAGAGTTGCTCTAACCTTTGCTTTACACTCAATGAATAATGACAAAGTTGGTTCGAGAAGGTGTACTTCTGATCGTTTTGTTCTCTTGTGTGCCCAAGTACATTCAACTCCAAAGTATTTTACTTCCCCATCTTGTCCAATATTCTATGTTCTATAAGCTACAGCAAACCCGAGGTGCTTTGCATATTTTGCATAAAACGAATATACTTCTTGCTTTGAGCTAAAACACATGCCCTTCTTAGGTTCTTGAACTTCACCAATCTCATTTAATGACGGATTGTTTTCCGCCTCTTCAACTTCCTCACTCCCATTCAATGAAGGATTAGTTGAATCAATGTCCATTGAAGCGTGTAGTTCGTGTAGCTTCAAACCAAATAGAAACTAAAGTGTAAGTGCATGTATGTGCATTTCAATTTTTCAAACTGAGATGAAATTCAACACTGATATTAACTCAACAACACTGACATTACTTTAACACACTGAGATTAGAAGGTGATGCAAAATTCTGACTATGGTGGGGAGTTCAGAAACAAACTGAAAATCTACGGTTGAGTTAAGTTGATTACATAGTGAGGGAAGTCCTGATTTTTCATGTGAACTCAACCAAAACATAAACAATCAGGGCAATTTCTCTATGCGGACTTTCATCAAACAATTGGCATGCATCACTCCCATGGAAATGTTTAACAGAGGGCTTGCTTCCATAACAACCAAAAATTTGTTTTTTAACATACACAGATCAATTACGAGATGTTCAATCATTAACATACAGGGATCAATAACGAGATGTCTTACGAAATGTTGACCACAGCTCAATGTTAACAAAATAAAAATGCATAGATAAATTATTCACCACTCTGTCTCCCTTAATATACAACAAATTATTCACCACTATGTTTCCCTATTAATATACAAAAAATGCACAGAAGATTTTTTGTATTATCAATTGATAATTTTTGGCTGATATCAGTTTTTTTGTATATTAATCTTCTCTGTATATTGATAATATTCTCTGTCTATTAATTATCAAGATTCTGATATCAATTTTTTAACATACATCTCAAAACTTACCTACAGATACAAAATGGAGATTCCGAACACCGGTGAATGGTGGTCAGCGACGCCCGTCAGTGAACACCAGGTCGGTCATCGGCGTCGTTGTTGTCTCTCTTGCCGCCGTCGTCGTCGTCGTGGTCTCAACCTTCTCTCGCCGTCGTGCTCTCAACCTTCTCTCGCCGTCGTGCTCGTCTCCCTTTCTCTTCCTTCTCTCCTCTCTTGTTTCTGCTATTTTCTTTCATTTTTCTTCATCACTTTGTGCAGAACACGTGACCTCCATGTGCATCCAAATCTTGCGCGGGAAACCATTCGAGCCGTTGCTCATTCGGGCCCTATAATGGGATTGATTTTGAAAATAGTTTTGATTTGATATTTTGTTGTAATTGAGTAGATGTATGTGAGAAAAAAAGTGATTGAAAATGAGAGAGAAGAGAGAAAAAGTGATTGATTGATGTGTAGGAGAGAGAAAGTGATTTTGGAAATTTTTTGAGAAAAATTACAACCCAAACAAAATTTTTAAAAATTTTCTCCAAATTCTTTTTCCCAAAGCCAAACCAAACAAGACCTTAATTTTTGAACTTCAATAATAATTCTCGTAAAAAAAAATAAAAAAATATCATACTGTTATGCATGAAATTAAATAATGCTAGATAATTTTATTTGTTAATTAATTAAGGCTAAGTTTGGCAAGTTGAAAAAAAAAATCAAAAAGTCAAAAAGTTGCTCAATAAATTAAAAAGTTATCACTATTCACAAAAAATCAAAAAGTACGGCTGTACAACTCCCAATTCTAATTTTCTCATACAAACCAACTACACACTAATTTATATAATTTTTTAATACACATTTTTCCATAAAAAGTCAAAAAGTTAACCCAAACATCTAAATTTTTTCTCTCAACTTTTTAGTCAAAAAAGATAAAAAATACACTTATTTATGACACTCCAAACAACCCCTAAGAATAATTTTTAAAAATAGTGTAGTAAATTTTAACTATTTTAACTGATTTGTTGAATTTAACATTTCAAATAGTTTTTTTTGACTATTTTAGGAATGGATTTTTTAATTCTGAAAAGACATGAAGAAAATTTTATTAGGAAATTTTTGTGAATTTTGTTAACAATATGAAGTTAATCTCATTCCATGACACGAATCAACAAAATCTTAAAGTGGATTTAAAAAGTCATATTTGTTTATAAATTAAATAATTCAAAAAATATTAGGTTAAGTTTGGGAAGACTAAATAAGTGCATTTTTTGACTTTTTTTGTATTATGTGTAGAAAAAGTAGAGAGGAGATGTTTATTGATGTGACCCAAAAAAGATAAAAAGATAAAATAAGTGCACTTCTTTAGGTTAGCCAAACTTGACCTTAGTATATGTTGATTATATTTTCCTATCTCTACCTTATAAGACTATATATAAAAAAAAAAAGAAAAAGAAAAAAAAAAGAAGAGCCATTTGCTAAAAAATTATTGAAATAAAAGGTAATATGATTAGATATACATAATTTATAATAATATGATAAATAATATATTAAGTAATGTCGACTTAAGTAAAGATATGATCTTACATGCATAAGTGATGATCCAAATGACTTTCATGAAAAATTCTAAATAATTTGTAACTCTACATTTAAGGACTTCCATGAAAAATTCAAGGATTTCATTCAAGGACTTTCATGGAAAATTTCAAATGATTTGTAATTCTAATTTGAAACCACACCAAAAAATAAAAATAAAAAATAAAAAAACATAAATTTAAATAACTATGGTTTAGTAGCATCTCTAATGATATTTGCTATAATAATATTATTATTACTGTAATTTGACAATAAATAGTAGTAAATTGTCAAATTATAGAAATAGTACGTCATATGCTATTTTGACAAATTTCAACCAACTTTCCCTTTAAGTTTGTATGTGTTGTTTGGATATAAGGTTTTTAGTGATGTGATACAAAACTCTACAAATTTTCACATCTTCTTGAGTGGTGAATGATTTTTCTTTCTTTTGGTTTTAATGAACCTTCCATATTGATTGCATAAAAAAACAAACAAAAAAAATATTATGTAAATTGAAAGTTTGTGATTTTGAATTGTGATTGATTTTTTATATCTATAGGAAATAAAAATATGACCCTTTTTTTTTATCCGTTTAATTTATAGCCATTAAAAAGAACCGTTTCAAGCTTTTGAGGGAGGAAAAACAAATGTTGTTGCTCAATTTGTGCATTCCAATGACAAAAGAGCAACCATTGTATTATTTAGGGCAAATTACATATACACCCCTCCAGGTTTGACAAAATTACAGATACCCCTGAGGTTTGAGAAATTACAAATTCCCCCCTGAATGCTATATTTGCATAAGAAATTAGGGGGTAATTTGTTATGAAATATAAACCTCAGGGGGTAAATTGTTATGAAAATACAAACCTCAGGGGGCGGGATGTAATTTCCGAAACCTCAGGGGGTATCTGTAATTTAACCAAACCTGGAGGGGTGTATATGTAATTTGCCCAATTATTTATAATCCAACAGTTCAGATGAACCCTCTAGAACAATCTTGAGAATCAACGATTCAAATGAACCCTTTGGAACAATCTTCAAAAGCCATCTCTCTATCTATCCATCTCTCTAGAACAGTCAATTCGACTCTCTCTCTATTTATCTCTCTCTCTCCATACCAGAACTAGACATTAGAGTACTATTGAAAGTGCTCGAAGAAGAAGAAGAAAAGCTAGGGCCTGCCATTCTGTTTTCCGGCCTCTGCCTCCGGCACTCGCAGTCTCAGTTTCGCTCTGGGTTTCGGAGCTTTCTTCTTTCTAGGGTTTTGATTCCATCTTCTCTCTCTGAAAATGGCGAGAGGATTGCTTAACAAACTCGTCTCTCGCTCTCTCTCCGTCGCCGGAAAATGGCAGCAAGCAACAACAACAGCTCCGCCGTCTCAACATCCATAAAGATCAGGTCACATTCTTGTTTGGTTCCCGAGAAAAATGAAGAAAAGAAGAAAAAAATTAAATCTTAATTCTCATAGTTTACACACTTCTGATTTCCAATAAAAGAAAACAGTGATTCATGGCTTAGATGACCGGCAATAAAGTTTTAAGATTTATTCTCTTCTCTTTTTATTTATTTATTTAATAGTTTAGTCCTTTTCTCAGATCAGGTCATGAATGATTGCAACACTGACTAGACAACCTGATCAATTTTTGCTAGTTCTTTGTGTGTGTGTGTGTATGTTGTAGATAGTGCAATTCAATGAAATTTTACAGCTTTTAGGTGTGGACATTGTTGTTTTTGTGTGAGAGTGATGCTCTATGATCATGATATCAGGGAGCTGAGTTGATGGGCAAATTTGGAGTAAATGTTCCAAAAGGTGTAGCTGTTTCTTCGGTTCAAGAAGTCAGAAAGGCTATTCAGGATGTATTTCCCAGCGAAAGTGAGGTAATTGTTCTAGAATTCCATACTGAAGGGCAACAATATATGCTTGTCTCAATCCAGGGTTAAGTTAACCTTCTGTTTGGATACTAAGCAGAACCGTGAAAATTATATTCCAAACAAAAATTTGATGCTTGTAAATCATGGTCCCTTGGCTTTACAGTGATATGAAAAACTCAACTTAATTAGGCCACACATCGTTGCTTCTCTAAGTTGAGTGCCTATATATTTATTTATTTATTTTTGAGTGCTTAATAATAAGTTTTGATAGCATACATTTTTGTTTGGAATCAGTTTGGGAAGTACACTGAAATTAATGCAATCATAGGACTTTTAATGTGAACCTAATTTTTGGTTAAACAGTAGAATTTTATCTCTCTCAGAAAGAGCTAATCCATTCTTGAACAATTTTTTTGGACTTCATAGTCTTTTAATAAATAGGTTATGCTTAGAAATTTTAGGTCTTTCGTTTTTATTTTTTTATAGTGTAGGTGGCACCTCTAAGTGCCTTTTTATGACTATTTTTTGAAAAAAACTATTTCCACAATTGTTTTGAGTGTAAAGTTCTGTTCTTTTCATTTTCATGGTAAATGATCAAGCAGAGAAAGGTAAATAAAAGATATTCACTTTGATTCTATGCAGTTGGTTGTTAAAAGTCAGATCCTTGCTGGTGGTTGAGGCTTGGAAACTTTCAAAAATGGCTTCAAGGGTGGTGTTCATATTGTTAAGGTTGATCAGGTTGAAGAGATAGCGGGTATGGAAGATTGTCTTTGTAACTTGTTTGTTCTCTAAAATGCTATAGAAATTGTTATTTCCTTTGTTTATATTTTCTATGATCTTTGCTATTATCTACATCTAGGTCTCTGACCTGTGCACATTGTTGAAAGGCATTCAGTGTTGATCGTGTAACAATGCCTGATCTCTATTGATTTTGTTTGAACATTTAAGACAACCCTAGCATGTTCTAGTGTCTACCTACCCTATCTTTTTCCAGTTCGGTTTGAGAAATCTTAAGAAGCCTTAAGCTCAGAATATGTTGAAAGAACCATTAAAGTGACTTGACAAGTCGCAAAGGAATTGTATAATGATGTTTTTTTTCTGATGCACATTATTTTACTTGAATAACCTGCTTGTCCAAGCTGATTAAAAAAAAAAAAAAAAAAACCTGCTCGTCCAATAAATTGGTCATGTAACCAGCATTCTTGTCGTCTTGTTGTATCCTCTTTGTACCTGCTGTTTGAAATTTTAGGGTCGAGTTTGCAATACCTCTCACTCTGATTGGAAGTTGGTTTTCTTCTGATATGTTGATATTTTGATATTTTGAGTGGTGGTTGATGTGATTTTTCTATGGGTGGTTAGTTATGGACCTATGGTAGCGTTCTTTCTGCAAAATGTTTTCTTTTATTATTTGAATTACTGCTGAAATATGGTACATACATTCTTAATTGTTGATTTGAAAGACTACTGCACTCTGTGCCACATAAACATCTGATACTGGTTCTTTAGATAAAACTTTGTTGTGCATTTGACATTCCTAATGTTAAGGGCAAAGCTATTGAACTTGAACATATTTATAAAATTTGTTTGATTATTTAAATGATTTTTGAAAAAGTGTTGCAGGAGGTATTTGGTTAAGATTCTACAGTATTACCAACTGTGATCCAAACTTTTAAACTGATTTTATTTTTGTGTTATAATTACTCTAATAAATTCTAGCTTATATTTTTTTTAATTGTCTGCAGGAAAGATGCTTGGACAGATTCTTGTTACGAAGCAAACTAGGCCTCAGGGAAAAGTTGTCAGCAAGGTTTGTTTTTCTTATATGCATACCATATGTTAGCACGGTAATGTTATTTTGAGATTCATCGTCATGGACTTGAATTGTCTCTTATGCATTTGAACCAGTTATCAGTATCACATCAGTTTATTTTTTTACTTATTTTTTGTAGTAACTGGATCTATCTGCACTTGTAAGTATCAATTTAACTAGTTTGAGTATGTTAATGTAATTAGGTTTCATGTTATTTATTTATTTGATTTGACGAGAGTTTGAAAAATGGCCTGTTTTATTTTATTTTTATTTGCTACCATCACCAGCTTCTTTTTACTGGAAATTTAGCAGTTTATGCTACCATTTTCTCATGTTACCGTCTTTTTCTGTGGCTTGAAGATATCATATAATTTGGGAACTGTTTTGTTTAAGAAGAAATTGGAGAGAGAGAGAGAGAGAGAGAGAGGCACCATAAGTTAATGGTGCCACTTACCCAAAAAAAAATAAATTTGGCTGCAGTTTCATGAATATGGAAACCTTGAAATTTGAATTAGAGAGAGGGCACCAATCTAATTTGAACGCGAGAGGAGATGCAAGATCAAATTGGAGGTTTCATATGGGGAAGGCATGCATGTGATTATGCAATAATTTCTGTTTATATTTCTTCAAAACAGAGGGAACCTTTAGATGGCATTGCCACATATCTTACTAATCTGCTCTGCCTATTTTATAAGGAGGTGGATGTCATATTATAAAGAAAAGAAAAAGAAGGAAACACAAAGAAGATAAAAATGGGGATTCTTGAGGCTAAGTTTGGTTTGGATGAAAGTAGTGGAAAGTGAGGGAAAGTCGGAAAAATAAAACCTTTTATGAGTTTAATTAACATGAAAGTGGTGGAAGTTACAAAAAAACTTAGGTTGCGTTTGGTAAGATTTTCTGAATATAATTTGAGAATAGAGTGGTATTTTGAGTTTGTGAGTTTTGGAATTATAATTTGAGTGTAGAAAATTTGTTTGGTGAATAAGTTTTGAAAAGAGTTTTGAATTGAGTGGGAAATTTTTGATGTAACATTTGATATTTGATACAAAAAACTTACAACTCATAACTAAACACACAACTCAAAATTCTATTCAAGGCTCATAATTTTTTTTTAAAAATTCCGAATTTTTTTATTTAAAATATAAAAAATAACAGGTGGCAATTGTAAAAAAAAAATATAAAAAAAATAAAAATTATGCACTGTTCCAGTCAACCGGCTGGATGTCCGAGAGGATGACGGGTTAGCCCAATTTTTTCCGCCTTGGATAGAGTTTTCAAAAGTGAGTGTGAAATTAATTTTTTAAAATTATAAGCAAAACACCACGTGCAAACCAAAGGGTGGAACTAAAGTTCCTAATCTCTACCAAACAGAGCCTTAATTTTTTTGTGCAACTCATATTAGCATGGTAACTAAACTTTTAGTTTCTTGCAAAAAAAAAGAAAAAAAAAAGAAAATACAAGGAAGTTTAAATTTGTTCATAAAAGTGTTTACTTATAATTAGAATTCCTGATCTCTCTTTCCTTGCAAATTTTTCATCCTAATCAAATGTATGCATGAAAAATATATTTTCTTTTCCATTTTTTTTCCCTTCACTTCACCTTCCATTATTTATTTCTTTCTAATTGAACAGACCCTTATGCTATGTTTGGTTAGGGGATTTGGGGAGGGATTTGAAAAAGGAAAGGGAAAAGGTGTGTGAAATTAGGGGAAATTTAGGTATATTTTATTCACATTTCACCTACCTTTTCCATTTCCCTTTCCAAATCCCTCCTCTAATCCCCCAATCAAACACAACATTAAAGAGAAAACTAAGGAAAACACTTGAACACAACAGAAATGATGCTGGAAAATAATTAAAACCAAATTTGATAACCCCTGCTTGATCTCTTTCCCCTAAATTTTATATCTTGCAATGACTGTTATCTTCTCTGCTACTTACTAACCTGCATTACAATTTTAATTTGTTATTATTAGGTCTACCGGATATCTGGAAATTAATTGTTCAACATCGAATAATTCTATGTTCTCTGAAACTGGTTTACGTGTGCAAAAAGTTGTCATTGGTCAATGAGATATACTTTGCTATCACTCTTGATCGTAAAACTGCTGGTCCTGTATGTCCCCAAACTAACTGTAGCATTTCTTTTGGTTTGATTTTGTGAATAGTTATGTTTAATTCTGATAAGAAGCTTGTATTATCATTCCAGTTGTTGGTTCATGTTTACATACTAGTGCTGATATTTGTTTTCGGCATGGCTGTAGCTATAGTTTTCATTGTCATGCTGGAAGAATTTGAATGCCATGCTTTTTAAATTTTTTCTCTGGGCTCAAGATATCTCATTCCTTTTTGTTAATTTTATCTTTGGTATTTTAACTCGAATACCAAGCTTAAGAGCCTTCAGAAATCTATATATTGGTGGGTTTGTGAATTGTGGTTTGGGGGGGGGGGTGGGTAAGGGGTTGTGGCACTGATTGTCCTAGGATTATTATCTTTTATGATGAGTGTTGATTTTATTTAAATCAATATTAAGTTATATTGTTTTGATGACATTGGTCAGTGCTCTTTCATTAAAGAAAATTCACATCCATATCCTTGATTTATACTGAAGAGCTTGTTCTTACTAATAGATCATATTTGGCACTTCTCCCCCGCACCATAAAGTTTACATTTTAATAACCCCAAATGTTTTATAATTATTTTAGATACATCTTACGCCATTGAGAACTTATTATGTATGTAATGCAGGACATCGCTGTGAGGACTTTAGAACTGAAATTCTGTGGGTTTTTTATGGTGGTTTAAAGCTAAAAATCAGTGGAATTTTAGGGTTTCAATTAATGAATGGAATCAGCGAGGTTTAGGATTGATAAACCAGGAGAAAGAGATCAAACAGGGGCTGTTTAGGAGCTGTGAATAGTAGCTCGTGAACAGTAAATTGAAACAAAAAAGAAAAAGAAAGAAGAAGTCTAGGCATCGCATCTAGATTCCATAGGCATCATATTTAGGGTTAGGGTTGTATCACACAAACCCAAAAGAGGCTTCAAAAGTCTAAATTTTTGTATAAAATATTAATTCTATTAAACGAGAAGCATTATATGGCTTTATATAGATTTTAGACACTTCTTATTCTAACTAGAACAAAAAAAGAAAATTACTGAAAAATACTACAGACTTCTAAAACCAATTTAAGATCAAATAAGAAACAAATAAAGAGGATAAATTACAGACACCACCTCTGTACCTTTGAAATCATACTGTCACCCCTTTTATTATTAAAAATATCACTGACCTACCCTGTCAGATAACAGTGGTAACTTCAGTTAAATTTACTATATTGCCCTTGTCTAACACAGTGCAAATTAAAAAAAAAAAAAAATCCCCTTCTCTCCCTCAGTCTTCTGTGCCTTGCCATCTTCAACCAGCATCAACAAGCATCTCCAACCAGCTAGAACAACCATCACTATGATGAGCAAACCCTTCTCTCGCTCCGACCTTGTGAGCTCCCACCATCCAACAACCCCTTCTTTTCAACAACTCTTCCACCATCAACACCCAACACAGTTTGTGGGTTTCATATTTGATAATATTGATTAGAGTGGTGCTTTAATCTAACGAAATTTTGCATAAAAAAATATTAAATTGGTGCTTCTATTCCATGGGAATCTCAGACCCAAGATGCAATTGGCAAGGCCGGCCCTGACCTAAGGCAGGTAAGGCTTGTGCCTTAGGCCCCAAATTTTGGCCCAAAAATAGGGCCCCAAAATTTAAAAAATTGTTATAGGGTCAACTTTTTGTTTTTGTTTTTCTTGTTTTAAGATCAATTTAAAGGGCCCAAAATGTTTTATTGGACCCATGTATAATTTAGCCCATATTTATTAAAATGAAAATATATATAAAAAAAAAAAAAACAGAAAATGTGTTTGGGCCCAACCCAAACCATACATACAATATACAACATCACTTTAGTGCACTGCTAGTGTGCTTCTGCTTTCAATCTCTCTCTTTAACGAAGTGATGAAATGAAGACGAAAGTATGTACACCAAGTTGAAGGCAGACGCAGAGCACAACATTGTGAGCGACTCACTCTCTCTCTTTCACACACTCCTTCGGTGATTCACTCTCTCTCACACATACTCTCTCTCATGGTAAGTCCTGTCTCTCACTATCAGATTTTATTAAATAAAGTTGCCCTAATTTTTTTTCTGTATTCTACTCTATCAATTAGTAGAATAATAAATTTACCCTAATTTTTTTGTTACCTTCTTTATCCATTAGATTTTAGTGGAATAAATAATTTAACCCTAATTTTTTTACCTAGGTGTTTATCAGCTTTAATTGAATAATTTTTTTGCCCTAATTTTGTTTCATTAAATTGTTTTTTTATAATTTATTTGTTATCAGATCAGTGGATTGTGATTTGTGGATTGAAGTGTTTGTGATTTGTGGATTAATTTGAAGTGTTTGTGATTTGTGGATTGAAGTGTTTGTGATTATAACCATGTTTCCTAGTAAGTATAGTTTTGAAATAAAAAATTTGCCTTAGGCCTCACAAATCTCAGGGCATACTTAAATAAAAAATTATAGCCATGCTTAAAAAAAAATTTGTGGATACTTATCATTTTATGCATAAATTTTTTATTAAAAAAAATATACATTAGAGGGGTCCCGTTTTCATAGTTTGCCTTAGGCCCCACAAATCTCAGGGCCGGCCCTGTATATATATAACCATAGCAATGGGGTTAGGGTGGATGCATCATCACCTTCCCATTGCCTGCAAATTGGAGAGCATGATTTTGTCCTTCACTTGAAACCTGATTATCTATTTATTTACTACGATAGCCTCCCTCCACTGGCATCTCCTTTACCCTTTCAGTCGTGATAGCCCCCTGCTTTTCTGCCATCCCCTCACCCTCTGTCTTGATCATTGCCCTAGTCTCCTTCCACCACCACTCCCTTTTACCATTCCACCATGATCGCTGCCCTCCCCACCCTCTACCATGATCACTGCAATCTCAACCACCGACGACTCCCTCATTGTTGTTCCTCCACTTCAAACCACATGATCGGATCCCTCATTCACTGTCGAAAACCTCCATCCATGTATATGTGTATATATATGTATGTATTTGAGTTGATCATTAATGGAGATGAGTTTGTATTTGTGTGTGAAGATGATGAAGAAAGGCCATGGTGCAAAGATGGAAGGGCTGTAGTGCTGCTGTCAAACAGAAGAGTTTGTGTTTGGCTGTGAGGATAATGAAAAAATATGAGGGATGTTTGGTTGTGAGAATAGTGTGTTCTTGTTAGAAGGGAGAATAATACGGGTAAAGTGGGTATTTAAATTTTTGTTGGTTACCGTTAGTAAATTCCGTTCAGTCAACAAACAGTTTGACTGATGTAGGGGGTTTCCTGTTACTTCAAAATTCAAAGCAAGGGAGGAAAATGATATTTTAGAGAATAGAGGGGGTGACAGTGTGATTTTAGAGATATAGAGGGGGTGTTAGTGTAATTTACTTGAATAAAAGCCAATTAAATAACTTGATCTACAAGACAACCCATGAGTGACCCGTACAGCCCATGTCATCAACTATAAAAATTATCAAAATACCACTGACCTAAAAATCATAGAAAACATAAAAATAAGATTGATAATACTAGAAACGTGATTATATATTGTTCCTATCGGTTTCTCTTTGAACTTATGCCAATTTTAAAATATCGTGACTTCTTTGAATTTATTTTCCCTTGAGCTTCTTATATTTCGCATCAGTATGTGGGTTTGCAAGATGTTTATACTTGTATCCTACTAATTGGAACCTTTTCATCTGAGTGCGCAAGTCCTAAGAATTTGAAGTTAGGCTAACACCTATACATGTACTTGCACGTGGCACTTGGAGTCAAGTCAATGCAATATAACCCTCTATGAATCTTTAATTTAAGATCATAATCAATGTTTTTAAAATCGGACTGGACTTCCGTATGACTGGTCTAGGTTCCAGTCTAGATAAGGCTGCAAACGAGTCGAGCTGAGCTTTGCTGAGCTCCAGCTTGGCTCGTTTACTTATCGAGCTCCTTTATTGAGCTTGAGCTCGGCCTAATGACTAACTCAGCTCGAGCTCGGCTTGGCTCATTAATATTAATGAAACTTGAGTTCTGTTTCAGCTCGATAAGATCTTATTTATTTATTTATTTATATTATTTAAATAAAAAATATTATTTATATTATTTAATACATAAATAATGTATTTATGCTATTATTTATATATATTTGTATATTATTATTAAATAATATATAATTTAAATAAAGATAAATGAGCCAAGCTTGATGAGCTAAACTTATTTGAGCTCGAGCTCAAGCTCGAGGTCGAATCGTTTACTAAACAAGTCAAGCTGAGCCCTTAACGAGCCGAGCTGAGCCAGCTTGCGAACAGCTCGGTTCATTTGTAGTCCCAGGTCTGGATATACCCTTACAACTGTTTCACTTTGAAAATCGGCCTCCTTTAATTAAACTGGTCAAACTTGTGGTTGAACCGGAGCCGAGCCAGCTCGAGAACAACTCGGTTTGTTTGCAGCCCCAGGTCCGAATATACCTTTGCACCTGTTTCACTTTGAAAATCGGCCTCCTTTAATTAAACCAGTCAAACTCGTGGTTCAACCGGATGACCCAGCACCGGCTCTGCGGGTTGGAAATTGGCATTCACTTACGCAAAAAGCAACTGCCAAGTTTCAAACACAAGACCTCAAGCAAGATGTTTGAGTACTTTCCACTAAACCACAATGCTCCTTGTTGATAAATTTACCATATATTTTATTTATTGTGTTCATTATTTATATCTTTATTACATTTTTTTCCAAACATCATGTATAATTAATATATTTTACAAATAATAAATATAAATATATTTATATAATTATATATGTATTATAAATTTTAAAAAAATTTAAATAAATGTATTTTAATTCTTATATAATTATTAAATAATTTTAATATATTTATAAAATAATTATGACATCACGGTTTAACCTGACGGTTGAACCAATGACCCATCTACCAGATTCCATTTTCGATTCGCTCACCGATCCGATTTTTAAAGCACTGATCATAATGTCATGATGTGACTATGCCGTTGTTGGATTATGTTGTTATAACATGCCAAAAGTTGCAAGTTTCATCAGGATGCTTTCATCATTGGGGTAATAAAAAAGATTGCTGCTATTAGCACCTACCTAATTTCTTTGGGCCCCTCATTTTTTTGAACCCCCACCTTAAATCCTAAATTTTAATAAGGTTTCTTTAAATACTCCACTTAATACTAATTTTACCTATATTCATAATCTTATCACACCCAAGTGCACACTCACCTAATTTTGCACATTTTCTCTTCTTCTCTTAGTAAACAATGAACGACTGAAAGACGATTGAGAACAACAAATGATTGAGAGATGAATCGATTTTCCCTCTTTTCTCCTTCTCTCATAAACGATGGTCTCTTTTTCCTTGTCACCGTAAACGACGGTATCTTAGTCTAAAATCTCGTCAAAAATCTCTTCGACGATCTCTTTCTTCTTCTCTCAAGCAACCTACAACTCCCTATCACATATTATTTTTTTGTTTATTTCGGGATAAAACCCTCGATACAGGGGGTTTTAAAGGGAAAAACCCTCAGGAAAAACAGAAATAGGACAAAAATCCTATATTCCAGTGCCAAACAAAATGTTTATGTTCAGCACTGTATTACTGAACTAAATGTTTCTTTTCAACACTGTATTACTGCATAGAATCTTAATAGTCAGCAAACCAGTACCCGAACAAAAAACGACCAAGAATCGTAAATGCAAGATAGAAAAACTTACCAATGCAATATCAACCTCATCAGAGTTGTTGTCATCCTCCTTTATTGCTCTATAAGTATCAATGAATGGTGAAACGACCACAAATGTAGAAACTCGGAATCTGTAATAAGATTGTTTGTAACGTTAACTGATTTGGAACACCGAACACATTTGAAACCACCAAACAAAACCTTAACTGATTAGGTGGTTTCAAATGTTTTTCATTGAAGATGAATACGTGGGTTTAGGATAGTGATGAAGAAGAATACGATTAGGGTTTAGATTGGTATGGAATATATATAGATGGGTATAATTGTAATATAAAAAAAGGTGAGAATTGGAGGGTCTAAAGAAATTAGGTAGGTTCTAATAGTAGCATTCATAAAAAGAAAACCTTAATTGATTAGGTGGTTTCAAATGTTTTTCATTGAAGATGAATAAGTGGGTTTAGGATAGTGATGAAGAAGAATACGATTAGGGTTTAGATTGGTATGGAATATATATAGATGGGTATAATTGTAATATAAAAAAAGGTGAGAATTGGAGGGTCTAAAGAAATTAGGTAGGTTCTAATAGTAGCATTCATAAAAAGGGATGCTTAGATTAATCAGGGTCTGGAGTCTGCATGTGGAGTGGAGGCTGTCATTGTCAGTAGTTGATTGAAGTTAGAAGGAAAGAACTGTATTGTATGACGACTATTGGTTAAGTGAAATGGTGGAGGACATAAGATCTTTGTTTTCCCATTCCTGTTAACACTATTTTTATTTTACCTAGCTGCAAAGTGTATGGTCATGGATTTGTATCCCATGCTCGTGAAATCACTTTGAATGGCTCAGGATTTAGGACCTATTCACACAAGCCCTCATGTCTTCTTTATCTTGATTGAAAAAGCCTTATGCTAGTTGAATTAGCTGTTAAAGTCCAACTATCCCCCGAGCAAAGGAGCAGAAAAGGTAAATACTACGAAACATATTTAGAAAATCTTGGAGAAATGGATTATCTAGTCATTTTGCTTGCTCTCCGACTTTACAACTTGTTTTGTTGATTCTGAAGCATTATAGTTTCCCCCAAAAGAAATATTGAAAATTACCAATCTACCCCTAATAGTTTGTGGCTATTGTTTCTTAAACTAATAACCAAGTTTTATAGAATGGTTCGTTACCATCCTTTGATGTTATGTACAAACTTATCCTAGCTGTTTGTGTTACATGGACTCGCGCCAATTTACGGCAGAGTATCTGTGTTGACACGACATAACATGACACAGGTACAGGTGTGAGATCTGTGTCAAACTTGGCTTTGTTTTCTCGCACAGGACTGAGATGAGTAGAGTAAAGAAGGGTTACATACAGTGGTAGTAGCAATGTCGCCGGAGGTTGATGAGCTACTTTATGTAGTTGTTAATTAATTTACCAATTTTCCCAAAAACTTAAGCTACTAGGAAATAGGCCCAATAATGTATATCAAGCTATCTAACACCCTCTCTCACGTGTAACTCCATCTTACATGAAAGGACAAACAAAAGGAGAAGCAAATAATTATTCTTTGATGTGCATGTCAGTTGTTTAAGAAAAATCTCAAAGTCGAAAAATTAGTTGATATTTATTACCCCATACTAGTAGGAAACATCACTTGGGAAACATTTTACTTCATAGAAACATTAATGGAGATTGTTAGTGTGTATTCTAATCAGTTTGTGAATCTGTCAGATTAGGTAAAAAACTCTCACTCCTAAAATTTCAAGTTAAATTATGGAAAATTCAATTACCTTGTTTGGTTTTGATTGATTTTTTGAAAATTGAGTTTTTTTTGTTTGTAGTAAAAAATTTAAATATTTTAAGTTAAGTGCATCTAAAAAATAAAAAAAATTCTTAAAATATTAAAAATTTTGACTAAAAAAAAAAAAAACATAGAAAACAAAAATTCAATTTTCTCAAAAGTGGGTTCAATTTTCTAAAACCAAACAAGGTAATGTTTCTTGTGGACTGTATGTTCTTGCCTTGTGGGTAATCACATTGTTTATATGATTTGATGCCGTATAAACTTCACTGCTCCATTTTCTTTAAGCTTTCCGTTTTAGTCTTCTTTGTCTTCCTACATTCTATCTTTCAAAAGTTCTTTAGAAGTAATATTGTGGTTGACTACTTGACTTTTTACTCCATGTTCGCTATATGTGCAGTTATAAATGACTATGATTGTATTTGCGGAAAATGGTGTTGTGGCCTATTAGGATGGGAAGCTCATTGGGACCGAGGTATTATCTAAATCTCTACCGAAATTATTTATCTCAAGTCCAAGATTCAAATGATACTTCTATAAATATTTTGACAATGATTCACGCCATTCTTATGAACAACTAAGGTCTTAAATATTTTAGACATAATTGTACAAAATGTAGGAAAATTGGGTTTATAATTTGGACTCTTCAATGGAAAATGCTATTGAATAATCCCTTGATACGACAGATTCTTTAGGTTCTCTTCTGAACCATTTTAGGTCTGAAAAAGGTAGAGAAACAATAAATATTTGCTAACATTTCCAATTGAGAGGGAGATTTATGGTTTGGATTGGGCTGTGGTAAGGGCCGGACGAATTGTGGGCCGAACACATTTGGGCCGTGGCAACCTGGGCCCATCTAGAAAGGATTTTCGCTCGGTAATGGCACAGTTGCTGTGAAACCGAGCTACTTGCTCGGTAATGGCATAGTTGCTCGGTAATGGCATAGTTGCATAATTGATGTCGTACTAGCGGTCAAGTGAGTTTCGGCTGAGATGTCCGCTGCCTCACTGGTTCCACGGTTCATGCGTTGGCTTGGCAGGAAGGCCGACGGCTAACCAGCATGACTTATCCTGAGCTCGGTTAAGCCGGAATGCAACCGAGATCGGTCGTCATTGAGCTTGGCGAGCGGAACGCTCTGGCTAGCTGCGCAGCATGGCCGTTGACAGTCGAGATGCTGCAGCCCGGCTGCCGATCTCCTAGTGGTGTGGGCTGGCAGTTAGGTGATGTTCAGCTAGATTTGTGCTGACAGATGGGATAGCAGCACCACGTGTCGAGAGACTAATGGGAGTAGATTTGGGGCGCAGAAGGTATATAAGCCAGTCTGCGTCCCCCACGCTAAGGCAGATGAACATTTGGTGAGATTTACACTAAACACTCAACTCTCTCCTCTCTCTCTATCCCTGTGTGTGTGTGCTAACTTGATCGTCGGAGGGATTTTTCGGCCACACATCGCCGGGTAGCTCACCGCCGTTGTACTCGCAGGTCGATCGGACAGACAGGAGCATGGAAGAAAGGAGTACGGGCTTGCCTGAATATTTGCTCCCCGCACAATTGGCACCGTCTGTGGGATGTTGACAGACAAAACCTTGTCTTTCAGGCTCATCTGATCGCCGTCCATGGCGAACAACGACGAGATTCCGTTGTCTGCCATCGACGGAGTTATCCCTGAGTCAGGCAGACGGAGAGGACATCCAGCCATCCTTCCTATGGCGGACCTGGAAACTTCTTCAGGAGGACATTCAAGAGACGCGCGGAATAAGCGCGGAAGAAGCTTTGGTCATTCACGAAGTCTAGACGGTCACCGACGGCGGAGAGAATCGCATGCCAGATGACTGGAACACAAGCTAAGGGACCAAGACGTCGTCATTCGGCAAATGGCGGCGGAGATGGAGGATCTTAAGCGGCATGTCAAAGGGAAGGGTGTAGCTGGAGTGGAAGATCATAGTGAGCGCATCCAACCCCGCCGTTCAGGCAGTCAGAGCCAGCGGCGTACTTCGTCCATCTCAATCACCAGAAGTTACAAGGTTGGAGATTCCGACGCGCACGTAGAGAAGTCCAGCGCGCAAGACAACACCTATCAACCCTCATGTCCGGCGACGACATCGAGGTATTCTTATTCCGCTCGTTTAGAGGATTTGTGGGTAGCCTTGAAGGAGCGGGCTCGCCGGCAGGAGGCTTAGAGGGTGCCGGCGTTCCAGTGGCTATCTTATGGGGTTCACGCCAGTGAAGAGGTCGGAATGCCTCCACCCCGCCTAGTTGCGCCACTCCTTCTAGACACAGACTTGGCAAGGCTGAGCGCCACCCCTTTCTCCCTGGAGATAGAAACAACACCGCTTCCGGCAGGGTTCCACCAGCCAAAGTTCACGCTCTACGACGGAAAAATCGATCCTTATATGCATGTAAGTCACTTCCGACAGGTCATGGCCGGACATAGGCAAAATGACGCCCTTATGTGCCTTATCTTCCCGTCAAGCTTGGACGAGCTGAGCTTGAAATGGTTTGAGAGGATGCCGAAGGGGAGCATAGAAAGGTGGCATCAGTTGGCGGAAGCCTTTGTGACGCGCTTCAAAATCAACACTAAGACGTCGAAGGAAGTTGACCACCTTCTCAGTGTCAAGATGGAGCCGAGCGACACGCTTAAGGCATACAACTCCAGATACTGGGAAACCTTCAACGAGATCTTGGATTGCTCGGTCAACCTTGCAATCACGCAGTACAAGCGTGGTCTCCCGGTCGGACATAGACTGCGGGACTCGCTTACGATGCACCAGCCGACATCCATGGGCCAGCTAATGCAGCGCATCAATGAGCACATCCGAGTAGACGATGATGTGGCAGCCTTTACCGCGAAGGCAACACCGGTAGCAACAGACAAGAGGTCGGCTGGCAAGGTACACGCGGTGGGACAGGAGGCAAACCGTTCAAATGATCGCGCAGAGGAATCATACCGTGGCTCAAATCGCAAAAATCGCGGTAGGGGTCGTCGGAATGACTAAGATGACTACCCCCAGGATGACGTCGCTGATTCAAACAGAAGGTTGAAGGCCAGGACAGGCATTACCACGGTTTTTAAGATTCCAATTTATTGCATACTTAGTGAAATCCGTGACGAGGATTATGTCCGGTTTCCTGCTAAGTTGGGCGACGGACAGAAGGGTTTCAATCCGCGGTACCGTTGCACATTTCACCGGGAGCGTGGCCACCGAACAGAGGATTGTTTGCCTTTGAGGCAACACTTGGAAGAGCTAGTCGCAGTCGGACACCTAGACCTTTACATTGACGGGGGCGTGAAGGCAAATCAAGCCCTGGTTGATTCGCGTGCACCGGGTGACTTGGAGGCGCCCCCTCAAGGAGTGATTAATGTCATCCACGACATAGTGGAGCCGGCGCGTGTATGCGAGCTCCGAGGTATGATCAAGAAGGCAGAACACATGAGGGAAGTTTTGTCGGTCCAGCCCGCGATCAAAAGGGGCAAGACCGAAGAAAAAAACGTGATCAGTTTCTCTATAAGGAACCTAGAGCGCATTCAGACGCCGCACAACGATGCCTTAGGGGTTATACTCCGTGTCAAAGAATTCGATGTCAAACGCATCTTGATCGATTAGGGAAGCTCGGTCGAGATCATGTATTACGACGCATTCAAACAGCTCAAGCTTTGGGGTACAGACTTGGCTTCGGCAACTTCGCCACTGGTTGGCTTCAACTCACAACCTGAGTGGCCTTTGGGAAAAATTATCCTGTCGATTAAAGCGGGATCCGTGGTCAAGTAAGTGGAGTTCTGGGTGTTGCAGGTGCCATCTACTTATAACCTGATCCTTGGAAGGGGATGGCTTCACGCTATGCAAGCCATAGCGTCGACCTTCCATCAGGTGATGAGATTCTCCTCGGCTACGGGGGCAATTGAGGAGATTTGGGGCAATCAAGTCATGTCGAAGCAATGCTTCGTGGCAGTCAACGGGAGTCGAGCTGCCAAAGGCTTCGTACAAATGATAAAGGGACCAGAAGACCGAGGAGTCCTTGACGATGTGGGCACTAGGGCCGAGGACAAAGCCGTCGAAGAATTGGTCGAAGTGCGAATTGATACAGAGAGTCCGGACAGGTTCTTCTTGCTCGGCTTAAGCCTTACCGCACAAGAAAGAACCGAGATGGTTGAGTTTTTGATAACCAACATTGAAGTCTTCGCATGGTCGCCTTATGACATGCCCGGCCTCGATCCGAGTTTTATTTGCCATCACCTAAATGTCTTTCCCGGAGCCAAGCCGGTCATTCAGCGAACAAGGAGATCGGCGCTGCATCATGCCGAGATAGTTGCAGAGGAAGTGAAGAACTTGCTTGAGGCATGAGCTATTCAGGAAGTGCACTACCCTCGGTGGATTTCAAACACAGTTGTTGTACCAAAGAAGAATGGGAAGTGGCGAGTTTGCGTCGACTATAAGACCGTCAACCGAGCTTGCCCTAAAGACAGCTTTTCACTGCCTAGAATAGACCAGCTCGTGGACTTAACGGCTGGACATAACAGGCTCAGTTTCTTGGAAGCCTACCGCGGTTATCATCAGATTGCCATGCATGGCCCCGACCGCGAGATCACCTCCTTCACTACACCGAGGGGACTCTTCTGCTATCGAGTCATGCCTTTTGGTTTGAAGAACGCCGGGGCAACTTTCCAAAGGATGGTGACCAAGATGTTTGCTCCTCTGCTAAGTCGGACAATGGAGGCTTATGTTGATGATATGGCGGTTAAGAGCCGGCATCAAGCAGACCACTTGTCCGACTTGGCCGAGATGTTTGCCATTCTCAAACAACACAAGCTACGCTTGAATGCGTCTAAGTGTGCCTTTGGCGTGGGATCCGAAAAATTCTTGGACTTCCTAGTCACAAACCGAGGCATCGAGGCAGACCCCGCACAAATTCGAGCAGTACAAGAGTTAAAGCAGCCTAGCTTGGCTAAGGATGTGCAGCATCTGGCCGGCATGGCCGCCACGCTTAACCGATTCATAAGCCGGTCATCAGATTGCTGCCGCCTTTTCTTTCAAGCTTTGAAATCAAAGTTCTCTTGGGATGAAGAGTGTGACCGGGCTTTGGCCGCGCTCAAGGAGTATCTGTCTTCAGCACCACTGTTGGTAGCACCGAAGCTGGGCGAAGAGCTCTACCTTTATCTGGCCGTTTCACAGCATGCGGTCAGTGCGGTGCTTGTCCGGTCGGAAGGAATCAAGCATCTCCCTATATCTTCTACGTCAGCAAAACCTTGCTACAGGCAGAGGCGAGATACTTGCCGTTGGAAAAACTTGCATTGGCATTGATGATGGCCTCCAAGAAATTGGCGCACTACTTCCATGCCCATACAATCATCGTTTTGACCGAGTTTCCCCTCAAAGCTTTGTTCGAACGGGCGGACTTCTTCGATCGAATCCTCAAGTGGACGGTTGAATTAGGACAATTCGACGTCAAATTCCATCGAAGAACTGCCATAAAAGCTCAGACATTGGCCGACTTCGTTGCTGAATTCTCACCTGGAACTCATCTGGTATGCCTGGTGGATATTGCCGCGGCATATGAGGAGGTAAATGCAGGCCAAACTGCAATAACACAGCTAGGCGATGACGGTGACGTGGAACTTGCGCTCCCCGCCGAAGAACCTTCGGTTAGTGCAATACCACAGCCCGGCGATGCGATGACGGAGTTGGGTATCACCGACCAACCTGCTCCATCCGGTACCGCATCACCAAGGGGGAAAGAAGTTGAACAGCTTAGCACAGAGCTTGCAGCCTGCATAATACTGCAACCCGGCGATTCGCCTACGGACTTAGGCATTACGGATCAACTTGCTGAGTCCGGCGCCGAATCGCCGAGGGGGGTTGAAGTGGAACCGCTCAGCACAGAACTTGAAGTCGAACAGCCGAACAACCGTGATACCATCAACCTTTAAGCCTCTCAGGACCCCTCAGACTGTTAGAAGCTCTTTGTTGGCGAAATGTGGAAACTTTTTGTTGATGGAGCCGCGAACCGTCACGGTGCCGGGCTAGGTATAGTTCTGATTTCGCCAGACGGGTTGACTATCGAACATTCTATCACCCTCGGATTCTCTGCCTCAAACAACGAGGCTGAGTACGAAGTGCTTTTGGCCGGGCTCAAGAGCGCGCTTTAGATGCACGCATCCGAGCTAATGGTTTACAGTGATTCCCAGCTTGTGGTTAACCAAGTTTCTGGGGTTTACGAAGCAAAAGATGACAGAATGATGAAGTACCAGGCTCTGGTCAGAGACCACATCAAGCGATTCCAGGCAATAAGGGTCCAACAGATTGGCCGAGAAGAAAATGGCCGAGCAGATGAATTGGCCGGCCTTGCTTCCATGGTCGATAGCACATCTCCCAACCCTCTCCTGATTGAATTCCTTCCGCGGCCCAGCATTGAGGAAATCGGGCAGATAGAAGTACTCTGCGCCGAGCTAGGTCCTTCATGGATGGACCCTATTATCCTCTTTCTCAGAGACCGCACCCTTCCAGCCGAGAAGAAGGAAGCACATAAAGTCCGGGTGAAGTCAGAGCGGTTTTGGCTCTCTCCGTCAGGTGCTTTATATAAGAAGTCTTTTACCGGTCCTCATCTAAAGTGTGTGCACCCGAGCAGCGTGGACGCCTTCTTTTACGAAATTCATGAAGGCATCTGTGGCATTCACATAGGGGGCAGATCTTTGGCCTACCGAGCTATTTCGCAAGGCTACTGGTGGTCGTGCATGCAAGCCGACGCGCAGAAGTATGTTCGCAAGTGCCAGAAGTGCCAGAAGTTTGTCCACCAAATTCACCAACCGGCCAGAGAACTTCTTCCCCTCACCAGCCCTTGGCCCTTTGCGATGTGGGGGATCGATATAGTGGGGCCACTCCCAACTGCACCAGGCAACCGGAAGTTCTTCATCGCGGCCACAGACTACTTCACCAAATGGGTTGAAGCAGAGTCTTGGGCAACAATCAAGGAGAAAGATGTCAAGCGGTTTATCTGGCAGAATGTGGTAACGCGGTTTGGCGTCCCAAAAATTCTGATCTCTGATAACGACACCCAATTTGACGGTCGCTTATTCAGAGGATTTTGTGAAGACTTGAAGATTGAATTCTACAACTCTACCCTGGCTTACCCACAGTCTAATGGTCAAGCTGAAGCATCAAACAAGACCATCCTTGATGGATTGAAGAAGAGGCTTGAGAAAGCCAATGGAAAATGGGCCGAGGAATTCCCCAACGTCCTTTGGACATACCGAACAACCCCGCGGCAATCTACCGGGAAAACACCTTTTGCTTTGGCATATGGCATGGAGGCGGTCATACCTTTGGAAGTTGGAATGCCCATCCGTAGAAGTGAAAGTTTTGAGCCCGAGCTGAACGCCGAAGCCATTGCCCTGGAATTGGACCTCGTGGAAGAACGCCGGGAAAAGGCTCTCATCCATGTGGCCGCCTACCAACAAGAGCTGTTAAGGAAATATAACAAAACGGTGCATCCCAGACCGTTCAAAGTAGGTGACTAGGTCTTGAGGAAGGTCATGGGCAATACCCTGGTGCCAGGTGAAAGCAAACTAGGGGCAAACTGGAAAGGACCCTACAAGATCACCGGTCTGGCGGGCAAGGGGGTATACCACTTGGAGGACCTGAAGGGAAGAGCAATACCCCGGCCATGGAATGCGGCCAACCTCAAACTGTACTATTTTTAGCTTTTGTTTTCTTTTTGTGTAAAGGAATTTTTTGCGTTACACTTCAAAATGTAATATTCTTTTTGTCAATATATAGAAGTGTCTCATCTTTGCCTTAGCATTCTGATTGTTGCTTTTCAATTTTGAGATTCACAACCGAGATGTTTTACTCCGGTTGATTTTGAGATTAAAACCGAGATGATTTACTCCGGTTCATTGAGTTGATGATCTAATCAACTGAGATTCTCAACCGTGATGTCTTACTTCGGTTGAATGAGTTGATGCTTTGCTCAACTTTTAGATTCTCAACCGTGATGTCTTACTCCGGTTGAATTAGTCGGCAAAAACTGTACTTTTGGCTACTAAAAATGTTTTAGTCTGTAAAACCCACATAATTGGCGACCAAAATTATAATTAGTCGGCAATTGTTGACTTTTTGGCTACTAAATTTTTTTTAGTCGGCGAAAACTATATTTTTGGCTACTAAGGCCAAGTTTGGCATAATTGAAAAAAGACAAAAAGTCAAAAAGTCACTATCCTATTTAAGTCACATCATCTTATTTAAGTCACATCACCTCTCTAGCACATCACTTCAAACTCAACCCAAACCCAACCCAACCCATATTTCATAAAAAGTCAAAAAGTACACTTATTTAGTCTTCCCAAACTAGGCCTAAATAGGTTTTAGTCGGTAAAACCCATATAATTGGCGACCAAACTTATTTTTAGTCGCCAATTGTGGACTTTTGGCTACTAAATTTGTTTAGTCGCCAGAAAGCTTCACAATTGGCTACTAATTCTTTTTTAGTCGCTGAAAGCTATTCTTTCAGCGACCAAATTCTTTTTAATCGGGAAATTTGGTCGCCAAATGTGTTTTTTCTTGTAGTGCCAATTGGCCGAAACTACAGCCAGGAAGAACGGGATGAGTTTGAAAAGTATGACAAGGTACAATATCTTAAATTGTGATTAAGATTATGTTCAAAATTTGGGTCTCTATGAGAAACACAGTTGATTGGACCTCTTGAAAATTACTCTACTGAAATTATATTCAGGTACTGAACATACGCCCTATGATGGTGTCTGTGCTCCGCGAGAAATTTGCTCACCTTAAGCTCACCTTTTCCATTGGGGGACAAATAACTTTTGATGTGAGTGAATGTTATTCCTTGTTTATGCTTTTGATGATTCTTAAGCTGATAAATTAAATGATAATAAGTCATTGCAGTTGAATTTATGTTTAGGTGTAATACTTGCATGTTTTAACAGGTTTTCCCTCAAGGTTGGGACAAGACTTATTGCTTGAGATATGTGGATGATTTTCATGAAATCCACTTCTTTGGAGACAAAACTTACAAGGTAACAATTTTATCTTCTCTCTTCAGTTTGGTTATTTCCTTCCTTTTTTGGTATTTTCCATGTGACACTAACTTGTTATTGAAGGTTCGATTCCCTGTAGTGATGTCTTGTGTTGTGTTGTATTAGTTCATTTTTTATCTTGCTGACTAATTTTTGGTACACGGTTGGGACTAAACGAAGGGCTTGGATGTTGTTTGAATAGGGAGGAAATGACCATGAGATATATGAATCAGAGCGAACTATGGAGCACATAGGTCTGCTCTATATTTCAGGTTTTTTTTGCAGTTCAATACACCATGGAGTTCTCTATTGCCATAAGATCTACAGAACCAAATGCATTGTTAATATGGTGCCATTTGCAAAGAAATCTAAAATCTTCAATCAAGTCAATTCATTTTGTTTTCAACAGCATCTACATGCATCTATTTCATTTATTAAAGTTGGATAATTACCAAAGAAAATGGATCCATCAACAAAAGAAATAAAATTGATGATATTTTCTTATAACATTCTGAATGATTTTGTACATAAAACAGGCTGTACTTGTTTTAAATGCTATGGAAAACAAAATGGATTAAATATTGCAAGTTCAGATGGAACAGTTTCATTTTCATTGAGTACCCAAATACTTTTTAAATGGATATCAATGTCAATGTTCCTCTTTTGCCATTTTAATTTTATAATCATGGTGATGTGAACTTTTTTCTTGTTCTATTCCCAGTTACCAGCCCTGAGGATACTGTAAAGCAGTGTACAGCTCTCTTCCTAAGCAAACAGGTTTAATGGTCCCTGTGGTTATTTCAACTTTGTTGCCTTCAATTATTTGCCATTTGTAATTTATAGTCAAAAGAATGATGGGTATTGAATCTGTAATTCCCTTCACAGGCTTCATTTCTGTATTCAAGTGATGGCTATTTTCATGTTGCCCAGTGTTCATTAGAATTTCAATCTGTTATTTGAATGAGATCACAGAGATTGATAGACGTTGCCAATATTTTTGTATGAAATAAGAATCCAATTATTTGTATTCAGCGTATTAAAGCCCAAATGTCATTTGAGATTTCTTTCATATGCACTACTGTCTCTTAACCTTTTCTTTTCTGTTTTCCTGTTTTGTCTTGGATATCTATCTTAGTAAAGCAATTTATTTTGGCAGTGGAATAAAATTTTGGGAATTATGCAGGTTTTCTTCTAATGGATAACAAATAGATTGTTTTGCATATTTAAATTTCCAAAGAAAAATACCACAAACTCTAATCCTCGATTAGCACGCTATCTGGGAAGCAAAATTGATTTGACTACCATTTGACCAGGTCCGAATGTTTTTCCAGTTTGTGCTTCAGCAAAAGTCTTTTTTGATTGCATGGAAATTAGATTCACTTTGTGATAATCTGACATTTCCTTCTTGTTTCCTCTTCCTTCCTGTAACTTGGTTGATGTTTACTAGTTCAGCAACCCAATATTTTTCCTCCGCATAAGTTGGGCATGTTACTGCATCAATGGCAAGGCCTGGTACACCTACTATCTTCTTGTGTTGCGTTATCTTTTGTTGTCATTTTGGACCCTTAACACCACTTTTTCCTGCAACAACATATTGTCACATGTTTGGTTGTGTTAACCTTTTCTGTTGTTTGTTTTACCTTCTAGAAAATATAGGAACTTGTTTGGGAAACTGTTTTCGATAAAAATTTCTGAAAGCAACCAACGCTCTAGGAAACATCAAAAAAATTGTTTTTGAATGTTTGGAACTTATTTTTTTTACCAAAATGAAAATGAAATAAAAATGATGGGTATTTGAAAACCTTCTGTTGTTTTTGCTCCTGAAAAGACAAAAAACCAAAATGAAGAAAATAAAAACACTACCAAACAGGTAAACACTGCAATTCATGCCTAGCTGTCTTTTTTCTAGTAGACTAATAAATTTTGCATTCTATTCTTGATCTTGAGGATATAGCATTAAAGCATGATTCCACATACTGGTTTCTTAGGCTTTGTTTGGCATTTGATTTTTGGCTAAAAAAGCACAAAAAGATAAAATTGGTTACATAAGCCAATAAGACAAAATATCGCATCCGAACCATAATCATTACACTTTTTCGTTCACAAAAGTCAAAAAAGCTGAACCAAACGAGGCTAAAAAAGCCAGGCTAAAAAAATCTCAATACAAAAAAGCCAACTAAAAAAGCCAATGCTAAACGAAGACTTAGTAATAATACAAGTGCACCATGGAAAATGTAAAGCTTGTCCCTTCAGATAGATCCTAAGTTTTCTTCTATCTATTAGATTTCCAATTCTTCTATGCAAAACATTTTCTTCTATTTTTTTTTTTTTTTAGGTAACTTTTAAGGGTAAATTATTATTATTATTTTATAATTGAATGTGTAGGACCAGAATAGGAAAACGATAAACTGCATTAAATAACAAGTAAGATTTGAGTCCAGATGTCACTCACATCTGGTAAGGGAGCACCTTTTCCTCTAAACCAACCCTTAGTCTAGGACCTCTAGGATAAATTATACTTAGCATCCATGTATTATACACCGAATTTCACTTTAATTTCTCATTTTTCTAATTACAATAGTAAATCCATTACACTTTTAGTCAAAGTACAATATAGACATTCCATTTGAGAACCACAACACCTGCTCCAGATAGTCCAAGTACCAGAGCCAAATGTTTGTTTCTTGAAGAACCCGTTTGAGAACCAAGTGGAAGGTTCAAGATACATGTAATGGAACCAGTACTGTTTGGTCCAAACTCGTTGATGATTCCGGCAGCATATAGAGAACCAGTACTGTTTGGTCCAAACTCGTTGATGATTCCGGCAGCATATAGAATTGCGAAGTAAAGGCAGTTAATGGAGTAAGACTTGTTTCAATCAATTCTGATCAACTTGGCTGCGTAGAAGCCGACAGCTACACAAGCGTCACAGGAGGTGAGATCGGTGAGGTCTGGTTGGCAAGCAGAGTCAAGTGGAGTTGACGGGCCGAGCTTGGATGCCTAGTCTTGGGTTGACTCTATTGAGGCACAGGTGTTGCCGGACATGACAAACTGGAGAGGGTCAAAGCAGAGGGAGGTGAGATCGGAGGGTAGAGAGAGAGAGAGTCAAGCTTGGATTGGAAGTAAGAGAGGCAAGAAATGGAGGTGGGCAGTGTTATCAGAAGCGAGCCTAAGGGCTCGCCTAAGCACTAAGTGAGGCGAGGTGAGGCGAGGTGAGGCTTTAGCGCTTCACGCACACTGAGGCGAGGCGAAATGGTAAGGCGATGGAGAAGCACCTGAAGCGAGGCTTAGGCGATGAAGCGGTAGGCGAAACGAGGCAACGCTTCACCAGATTTTTGCTTGATTTCAGTTCGAATCATTTGGGCCCTTCATCGACTTCGTTCGAATCATCTGGGCCCTTCATCGATAAAGTTAATTAGTTTTATAATTGCTTTCTACTAAATAAGAAGTCCAAACCCTAGATCGACTTCGTTCGTCGACATTGAAAGGCATACCGAAGTCGACTTCACCTGGGTCTTCTTCTTCCTTCTTCGGACGTCGTTCCAATCGATTACAGGTGAGTTCCTTCTTCTTCCTTCTTCTTCTTCCTTTCTCCTTTCTTCCCTTCGATTTCACCTGGGTCTTCTTTGTTCACTGTCGAACCCCCCCTTTCTTCCCACCTGTTCTTCCTTTGTTCATTTTTGGAACCCTGTGTTAAAATTAATTCAATTATTTTTTAAAATTAATTTTTAATTCGCAAAAATTAATTTTTAAAATTAATTCAATTATTTTTTTTCTGTGTTAAAATTTCAATTAATTCAATTAATTTCCTGGTTATTCAATTAATTTGTTTATTTTAATTCAATTAATTCAATTAATTTCCTGGTTATTCAATTAATTATTTTAATTCAATTAATTTCAACTATTTTAATTTCTTTATGTTCTTTAATGTTGTTAAAATATGTTCTTTAATTTCTTGAAAATATTTGGAATGATAACTACATGATGGTTCTTGAAAATATTTATGTTTTTGTCTATACCATTTATTTAAAAAAAATATCCTTTCTGGTCGCCTTGATTCGATGAAGCCCTCGCCTCGCCTCCTCGCCTCGCGCTTAGGCATTAGGAGACCTTGTCGCCTCGGTTCGCTTTTCGCCTTAAAAAACACTGGAGGTGGGTAAGATGGGTAAGTGGAAGAAAGAGGTGGTTTTGAGTTGTTGGACCAGTGCTATGCCATAGAGGCTGAGGAGGGTCTGGCAGCACTTGGGTTCACCTAGGGTGGAGTTGTTAGAATTATTGGAAAGTTGCTGGGTTGAAATGTTGAAGTTTTGGCAATCAGTGGAGTGCCATGGGAGTGTTCGGACATAGCTTAGATCCAGAGGACATGTTGTGGATGTGTCATTGATGCGTGAAGTTGGGGATGAGGAGCTAGGAGATATATATAGAGAGGGAGGCAAATATCAGTAAAAGTAGAAAGAGAGGCTTCATCTCTCTCTCTGCTCTAAAATGTTTTTCTGGCTTTTTTGGTTTGTGGGCATCTGTTTGTAATGGTTTGAAGTTAAGAGAGAGAATAGTGTATGAGTTAGAGAAAGATAAAGAGATAATCAAGCCTTGGGTTTTATATGGTTCAGAGAGAGAAGCCGTCTCTCTTTTCTTTTTCTTTTTTTTAAACGCAAGCAGCAGTGTCTTTGAAGAAACCTTTTTTAAACATTGAACACAGTAAGAAGGATGAGAAGTCAACCGGTCTGTTAAGATGCCTCGGCTGCACTTTCACTTGACAACTACTATCACAATGATAAACAACTTGGAGTGATTAGTGCTAGGAAAATAGAAATCAGTTACAGAACTTGGACATAGTTAGACTGCAATTCTGTTTAGTGGTTGGTGTTCAGTTCTGTTGTGTAGCTCAACTGAATTAACTCAAAATTCCGTGTCTTTTTTCAAAAATGCTGGCAACTCAGCAGTGGGAAGACTTTTGGTGGCATTTTTTATCCATTTTTTTTCGGAATTTAATAAAAGTTGGAAAAACCCTTTTAGTAGTGATTGGAATATTTATAAATGGGATTAGTGTTTAACAGTTGACTTAAAAAGTCATGGTTAAGCCTATTACCATCAGGTTGGCCATAGGACCTTGTCAAGGTTGCTTTCTACGCTTACCTTAGCCCAGCTCCATTGATGGCGGAGTTTTACTTAATTTTGTTTTTGTTTTTGTTTTTGTTTTTATTTTTGTTTTTTTTAATGGTGGCTGCTGCTTGGATGACTACTACCTAAGTTGCTTATTCCTTGACTTTTCTCCGATCAGGTAGTGTTTGGAACCTTCCAAAAAAAATCAAAAAATTACTACAGAAAGTCAATTCATTCTCAAAATCATATCCCTCCAAACGAAGATGGTTATATAGTTAACTTTGAATGGAATTTTATTGAGAATATATCATATTTAAAATAATTGTTTTTTAAAAAAACTAATGCAAAATAAGTAGGGAAAATTATTAAGTATTTTCGGAGTACTACGTGTCCATACTCTTTCAGGAATCCACCATAACCCTTTATGTTCTTCAATTACCCAACACAAATTCATAATATCCTACTTTTTCCATCAATCATAAGGGAAAATTAGCCTAAGGTCCTCTCCCATTTTTAGTAATGAAAGAGATCCACAATATTATTTTTTGATGTCTAAAGTCCCTAAACCCATACCCATATATCAGATTAGAGAAATTTGACTCTCTTTAACTTTTTGATCTTCATTCTATCCAAACCAAACCCTCTCTCTTTGTGCACATTCCTCTCTCTCTCTCTCTCTCTCGCTGTTTCTTTCTCCTTGGTCATCATCTCTGACGTTGCCGAGCCATGGCAACTAAGGTCGCGAGAGTTGCTGACTTAGCATAGTCTCTGATTGGAATTGTGGGCCATGGCTGCGTATCCAAGATCAGATGGGCATCGTCTTCGTCGGAGGCCTCTCTGAAGCCCAATAAGAAGATCACTGATCGTCTCTTTGGTGTTATCGACGCCGTCAATGACTATAAACTCCCTCTAGAGCTTTGTGGCCAACGTAACGCCGTCAGGTATGTCAATTTTGGTTACTTGGAAAACACTCGAGAAAAAAAATATTTGAAGCGAAAGAGCAATTTTCAGATTAGGATAATGGACCTTCTAGGGGCTGTTACAGTTGAAAATGAAACTTTCTCAGAATTGAAATTTTCTCTGGTGGTTCAATTTTCTCTGGATCAAAATTTTCTCTGGTTTTCAATTTTCTCTGAATTGAAATGTTCAATTTTCTCTAAATTGAAATTTTCTCTGGTTGTTTAATTTTTTATGGATTGAAATTTTCTCTAGGTGTTCAAAAATGGATTACTTCATCAAAAAGCAACTGGAGGACGACTAAAGATCAAACACAAGAAGAATAAGGTCAAGCTCGCAGTCTTGCAGTTCTACAAGGTTGATGACTCTGGCAAGGTTCAGAGGTTGAAGAATGAGTGCCCAAACGTCGAGTATGTGAGGAAATCAGATTGAATTTTCTCTGGACTGTGTGAATTTTCTCTGGATGTGTGAATTTTTTCTAGACTCTGTGAATTTTCTCTGGATCATTACTCTCTTTTTTTTCCCTCCAAAATCTAGAACGCTGTATAATACTTCTGGTTCTATAATCAGTAGGACAATCATAAGTATTTTAATACTTTAGAACTGTAGTTTGAGCAGAATTCTAAGACATAACAAATTTGTGTATTTAAAAAAACAAAACAAACTAAAAATAATCTGTTTTATTACTTGTAGTGTTTGAAGAAATTATTGTTCAAGCTCGCCCAATGACTTCTCTTTATTGTTTATGCTACAGCATGGCAAGATCTTACTGTCAACCACCTCATCTTGTTGGACTTGACCTGCAAGGAGCATTGGAATTATTAGCAAACAAAATTTTGATAGTAACCCTCCATGAAAAGATATTTTTAAGAGAACATATAAAATGCATGATGATGTAGAGTTCTCTGGATGTCTGAATTTTCTCTGAATGTTTGGAGAGAATTTCTCTGGATCAAATTTTTTCTGTATTGATGTTGAGGACCTTAGATATTATGAAAATATTGAATGTCTTTTATATTATAACATCTTAATACCAGGGACTCTAAAAAAAATCTCCCCAATCATAATATCATAGAGCAATATGTGACCGTATTCTAGAAATACTCAATAATCACTCAATAAAACGTTGTAATTAATTACACAAGGCAGTTTTTATACAATTTTCACTTGCATCAATATAGTTTTCTCTGATTTGCTAGTTTATTCTTTTCTCATTCATCTCATAGTCTTTATGCATATATTTTTATTGTTTCTAGATGGGCATTGAATACACTAATTTATTGTTATTTTTATGATGTGGCTATTTTAATTGATTTTTTAGTTTTTTTTTTTCTTGACTATTTTAACCCGACTAAAAAAGTTATGTTTTGGAAGTTGGTTAGCTTTTTTTGTAATTGAATTGATGATTTTGAGAGAAAAAATGAAATAATTATAATTTGGATGTGATATTTTATTTTATTAATTATTTTAACTTATTTTATCTTTATTGGCTATTTTATTCCAAAATTATCTTCCCAAACAGGGTCATAAGCAAGTTACGTTAGGGTAGGAACCTTTTTTAAATAAATAATGCAACACTAATTTACTTCTTTTATTTTTTTTTGGTTTCGAATCCAGATTTCATTCTTCACAAAGTCAGTCGGTTCTTCAAAGTTCAAAATAATTTATTGAAAAGTATACTGTTACCAAAAATGTGTTGTGACCGTCTACCACTTATTTTATGCAATTTACAGAGTTATTTATAGTTTATTTTATTTTGAAATTAATGTTAAAGTATTTGATATAATTTTTACTTATAACTTATGAAATAGTGATAAATTAAATAAATGGAAAGAAAAAAAAAAGTTATTGAAAAACAATGAAGGGGTGATTTTAACTTATTCTTTCTAATTCTCAATTAGAAGTTATATCAAACAACTCCTATGTTGAAGTTTTAAGAGCAGTTATTGAGTGCTTATGGCTATGGGATTGGGACATGATCTCTCTGCAATGGTCTTAGTAGTGTTTTGAGAAGTTGGTAAAAAGTTGGCTTTTTAATTTTTTTTGACAAAAAGTTAGGTCGTTTTGGGTAAAAAAGCAGACTTTTTTTTACTAAAAAAGTTAAAAAACTAAAAAACTGACTTTTTACCATTGTTCCCAAAATGGCCCTTAATTGTAGTAATCTAATGATTTAAATTTAAGTGAAATAAAAATGATATAATTTTAGAATGTGTAATTGATATTATTTAAATATTCTTTTGCCTTAATTAAACTTACTATTGCAGTATGTCCTTTGTTGATTGTTTGTCTGTCGTATGGATGACAAAGAACTTAAATCTATCGTGACGACTAAGTGGTGTGCTTCAAGATGATTGTGATTAGTCAATATTGTAAAATTTTTATGTTGATTAAGAAATGACCTAAAAGATGACATTTTATTATTGGTTTACAGCATAATCACAATTTAAGTTTATGAATCCAGACTTTCATTTTGAGATTTATGTCAAGAATTGAAGTGTGTGGTGTAGATTGAAAGTGAGTTTATTTGTAAAATGAATTTGGATCATATATTGATATTTTTGAATAATTTTTTCATTACAATTTTTGAGTTTACAATTTTTTCATCAGCAATCACATGGTGTTAAAATAATTTTTGTACTTAGAAAATTGCAAATTTGCTTGGCATCCACGTCATTACCTAAAATCATTTTGAAAAAATATCTCAAACTTAAAAAATGAATTAATAAAATAATATCAATAACATTATGTTATGATAATCATATTTTATTTATAATTTTATATGTTGTTATTATATTGGTTGAATGAGATATGCCACTCATATGGGTACCCACCAATTTAATAGTAACACATCACAAAATAAACAAAATGTGTTATATAAATTATCATTATAGCATTATTGTAAATTATTTTCAAAAATTATTTTGGAAAAAAAAAATTGAAAACCCATTTTTTAAGAAATTTCAAAAGGTTATTTTTAAATTTTTAAAAGGGATATTTAGTCTAATACCTCTCTCCAACTTTTGATAATAAAAGAGGTTTACAATATTATTATTATTATTTTTTTTTTTTTGTAACTTTAGGTCGCTCACCCGTTTATGTACCATTAACCCACTCTAGTTTCTCTTTCTCTGCCTTCTATCTCTGTAATCTTTTTTCATTTTTCCAACTCCAATTTTAATGTGCTCTCTTTCACTGGTACTCAGCAAAGAAAACCATACTATTCTCTCTCCGCTCTCTTTCTCTCTCTAACATTGTTTTTATTCAGAGATCGTTTCATATATATAGATTTTTACAATGTCAGAGGATGAGAAGTTGAAAGAGGTAAAGAAATTGCCATGGGATGATCAACTAATGCACAAGAACTAGAAGGTCAGGAACGACGCCAACATCGACCTCTCCTTCGTCTTCGATTCCATCAACGATCCGAAGGATCATCATCTCCATGAATTCGGCCAGTTAGGGTTTCCATTTCTTCTCATTTGATTTCGTTGCTTTTTGATTTTCGTTTTGTCGATCCTTGTTTCTTCTTTTTCCTCGTAATGTTATGTCTCAAACGATGGATTGTATCTTTAGATCTCACATTTTTGTTGAATTGTATCTTCTGAGGGAATGGAAGTTTGGGTTAGGATTTTAATGGGTTTTGTTTTCCAGTCTTAATTCTTTGTTTGAATTAAAGCTTTGTTGAATTGAAAGCGGATTGATCAACCTAAGGTTTATCAATGGCATCATATGGTTTCTTTCTTATTTGTATTCTCTATTCTTTGTTTGGTTGAGTTAAAACACAATTTTCTTTGGTTTGGTTAAAACACAGAGAAAACTGTGAGCAACTTAGAGAAATTTGGTCAAAGCACTGAGAAAATTGTAAGCAAATCACAGAGAAATTTGTGAGCAAATTTGAGAAAATTTAAACTAGAGAAATTTCAAAATACAGAAAATTTGAAAACTCAGAGAAAATTAAAGAAATTTCGATCCAGAGAAATTTTATAACACAAAATTTATGTGCTTTGAAATTTCTCTGGATCGAAATTTCTCTGGATCGAAATTTCTCTGAAAAAGTATTGAGGTACTCCAACCACTATGAAAATATTGTATATCTTTTATCTTTAAAATCTTAATATTAGGAACCTTAAAAAAAAAAATTTCCTTTTTAAAAATTATTTTTACACCAAATAAAAGTAATCGAATTTTTCAATTAAAAATGCACAAATAAATAAATAAAAATAAATGACATTTTTTTTTAGTACTTTGGAAAGGAAAATAACAACTAAACAGAACAACAATACAGTAGAAGTACATAAACAAATAGCTACAAGAAAAACCAAGGTTCTTCAAAACTTGATCTTACGTAGCTTTGGGCAACAATATTAGCTATCACCTAACTTCGGATCTCATCTAGGGGTCCTCCATAACTATCAAGGCCTTATCTTGGTTAGCACCCATTTTGGCCAACCCATCACCATTCTTATTTCCATCTCCCACGACATGTTGCACTATGTAACCATATCTGTTGATGAGAAACTTCGCATCTTCTACTAGGCTCTTCATATCACAAATTCCACTTTTAGCAATTCAATGGCTTCAGTGGAGTTGGTCTCGATGATGAGGTCTTTATATTCCTTCTCAAAAGCAATTGTTAAGTCTCTCTAAATTGCTCATAGTTCTGTTTCAAGACTTATATATATGTCCAGCTTGCTGAAGAATCCACAAAACCAAATACCCTTCTTTTCTTGGATTAAGCCACCAAATTTGCCTTGATTGCATTTTACACAAGATAAAAGTAACTGATTTTTTCAATTGAAAACACACAAATAAATAAAAATAAAAATAAAAATAAAAATAAAAAACATATATTGATTACATGAATCACCTCATCTGACAATATTACTAAGCACCACACTAGGCATGGACATTATAGGGGGTGCAACTTGGGTGGATTTGGGAAGTTGTTTAGGCTTATTCTGAGTTGTTGGGTTTTTATTTGGTATAAGATTTTGATTAGAGAGTGTTGTTTGGCACATGAAATCTATCATAGGCTCTACATTAATTATTTAAATTATTCACTTTATAGTGGCTTTTGTGTATATCACCTAAAAATAAATAAATAAATAAAATCAATCCGTAACATATTAAATTTATTATATTTATAACTAAAAAATTAAATGATAATTGTATTTTTAAATATAAATCATTTATTATTTTTGGTAACAAGTGTTATATATTAACTATGATATAATTATCAAATTAATCTAATTTTTTTATAATAATAATATATATAAAAGATCTGAACCTGGGTCCCACAACGGCTTTGACAATACTCTTTTCACAACCTACGGCTCCTATCCGAATCCTCACCAAAATTCCATGGCGGAGGAGGATGTCCCTGATCAGAACCCTAGGTTCTTCGTGGCGGTGCACGTCGGTGCAGGATTTCACGCGCCGTCGAACGAGAAAGCTCTCAGGTCCGCCATGAAACGTGCCTGCCTCGCTGCTGCTTCTGTTCTTCGCAAGGTATTTCCTTCGGATCTCCTCTCTTCCCCTCCGTTTGGTTACCGAGAATCTTGAGGAAAATAAAGGAAAGGAAATTTAAACTAGAATATCTTGAATCTATGTATTATGTCGTTTTTTTTGAATTCTGAACATTTTCTAACTATTTTCAGTTGAAAAGGTAGTGTTTGGTTTACTGGAATAGAATATGATCATTTCATCACAATGTCCATTCTCACATTTGGTTTGCTAAAAAATGATGGAAAATGCATTGTAAATATAATCATCATTCACCATTGTAAGTGTGAATGGTCATTTCATACAGATTGGCCCTGTTTGGTGGAGTTTTTTTTAAGTTAAAAGCTGATAATTAAAAAGTAGAAACTAAAAGCATGTCTACCCCACTTTCAAATAATCAGCTTTTTTTTTAAACCTATCTAAGCTGTTTCAGCTATAAGTTGAAACTGCATCAAACAGGCACAGACTCCCAGATCAAAATAAGTTATAATCACCCCCAAAGCTGTAACAAACAGTCCCATTATATAGATTGATCATTCCATTTTATTCTACTAGGTCTTTGCATATTGATGGAGGGCCTGCTCTCAGAAGTGTGTTAGCAGAGAGAGAGAAAGAGAGAGTCTTCATGTTTGGATGGCCCTTTTAAAGTTTATGAGTAGGGATTGCCATTATTCTTCTCTTTTTTTTTTTTTTTTCTTTTTTTCTTTTTTTCAAGTCGTATGCCATTTTCTGTGCTTCCTAGATGTATTATAGAAGTAGAGTCCTTGTTATTCTGGAGCATGACCACTGAATATGGCTGAAAATTTGTTTTGGATATTATGGTGGGATGGTATAATTTGATCTATGATTTGGAAAACACAAGACAATGCAGGCTTGGACAAGGATGGTGACCATTGTCGGACATGAAAAATCTTTTGAACATTAGCAGTCTTGAATGTGGAAAATTAAAGATCATGTGCTGTTGGAATCCAAGGATAATGGAGAAGACTAAGAGAAACAATCGCTCAACAATGTGGTTTGGCAGTAGGCATTCATGGTTAAACTAGCAAAATGATGAATTTAGGGTAAATCTTGAATTACAACGTAGAAAACCGTTTTCTTGGTAACCTAGTGAAACCCACTGATATTTCTCTCACTTGTAATGCGGCCTGCCTTCACTTCTATCATTGCATCTCTTACCAATTCATAATGGCATTGTTAAAAAATGTCTCCAATTTGCGAGCCTTGGGAGTTCTTTTTAAGTCGGTTAGAAATAGAAGCCATGAAGTTTTTAGAAGAGACTCCTGAAAACACCTTACCATACCAAAGGCTAAGTTGTTTTGCTTCTTCCTTGTTACCTCTTTCCATGCGTTGTATACTTGATAACCCTCCAAGGTGGCCTTAACAGATAAATTATTGCCTGTATCTAGAGGGAGAAGCACTGTTGGAGATGTTGCTATATCAATCTTAACACCGAATATAAAGAATATTAAAGTTAGTTATGTGGTTGTTTTGTGATTTTGTTTTTGAACATACACCCTTTAATGCACTTGTTTGTTTGCTATGTTTTAGGGTCCTGGTGGGTGTATAGATGCTGTTTCAGCTGCAATACAAGTCTTGGAGGTATGCGCTGCTTGTTTCTTTGTGTGTGTGTGTGTGTGTGTGTGTGAGAGAGAGAGAGAGAAAGAGAGAGAGAGCCTGTGTATAATGGATTCTACTGTGTTTATGTTGCCACGCTGTACTTCAAGGCATTAAAGATTTACTTTGTGTTGGATGTTGATTGTCTTGAGTAAGTTACAATGTTGAATCTATAGAAATTTGGAGCATGCAAATAATCGTTAGTGGTGGAAAATAGAGCTTTTCATTCTAAATGAACTAGAAGGATGTCATGCATTATGGGCATGAACTTATCTCAATGTATGATTTTTGAAATTTATTTTTTAATGAATTATTGTAACTGTCTTCATTGATTTATATTTTTATCCTCAACTCATTTGGAAAAAAAAAATTCTTATACAAATGAATTAATCAGTTTCCTTAGTACTTTTTTGGAAATAAAAAAATATAACGTCTTCGGAAGTAGGCTTTACCGAATGGGATGTTGCTTTAATATAACAATATAGATTAGAATGAGGGTTAAGAGGATTTTCTTGGATGCTGCTCAGCAATTTCCATATTGCTAGATTTGCTTTACCATGCAGGGGTAGGTTCACTAAAAGAAATTTTTTAAAACACTCATATTTTGAAGCTAGAAAAAATTATGGATCTTAATGAACCTTTAAACTTAAGAGAATTTGAAAAACAAAAGCTACTCTATATTTATTTTCAAAGAGATTTAAATTTGAAAAAAATAAATTAGTTCCTCTTCATCAGTCACAACCCCAGGCTATGCCTCGTAACTACATTGTGCTTGGCAATGGTTCATCTGCACATCAATGATCCTTATTGTTTTTTTTTTACTTCAAGAACAATCCGCCCTTAGAAAACAGTAAAAGGAAAGCATAACTTAGAACAAAAATTAACTTGATTTTCTTTTCTTGGCTATTTGTTTTCCACGATCTTTTGTCTAAGTCCAAATCAATAGAGGATGATATGTTGCTGTAGGGCTTCTTTTTGAATCTCTGTTGGAATTATATGCCTCTAAGGTCCTTTTCTTCCTCTTCCTTTCCAAACTATTGTATTTAGACCTCAGAGTTGTCTTATAGTGATTATGTATTGTTGCATTAACTTGTCTGCTAGACAAAAATGTTTATCCAAGTCATCTTGAGCTTTGCATGAATCAAGATTGCTGCTTCAGAAATGCTGCTGTCCCTGTTAGAATCTTTTATTGCTACTATGTTGGTGACTTAATGCAGTCAACAAGTAGTTGTGTGGAGTTGATATTAAAATAGAATGGCCCCTAGTGCTCACATGAAGATTGCGTAATGAAGGCTCATCATAATGCCACTTTGATTGGCAGACAAAAATGTTTATCCAAGTCATCCTGAGCTTAGCATGAATCAAGATTGCTGCTTCAGAAATGCTGCTGTCCCTGTTAGAATCTTTTATTGCTACTATGTTGGTGACTTAATGCAGTCAACAAGTAGTTGTGTGGAGTTGATATTAAAATAGAATGGCCCCTAGTGCTCACATGAAGATTGCGTAATGAAGGCTCATCATAATGCCACTTTGATTGGCAGATAACAGTTAGCAACCATGATCAAGATGACTTACTAGAAATAAGATTTGATTTTGGAAGCAACATATAACTGAGACATTTCTTATTTGATGAGATGCATAGAGCCCAAAATACTTTATACATTTTTTGGTGGGGAGAGTGGGTTGGGTTTGTGGATGGGAGTTTTAAACGCTCTACTAGTGCAACAATGCAACCAATCCAATCTTTTGCATGTCACTTGATTGGAAAACTAATCTGTTGTCAAGCTACAAAGTTGAAAAGTAATAGTAGTGGGTGGTATGAAGAATTCTTTACTTTCTTTTGTATAAGATGCTTACATGCAACTTGGATTACATGGAAAAAAAGAGTAAGAAATTTTACATGGACTCTAAAGTCATGTCAAGAGTTAATTGAAACTCATGGATTGCTCTTTTCTTTAGTATTTTGTGAAATTTTTGGTCTTGTATATGGTAGATGGAATTACACATTTGAAACTATAGGATAGTTCAAGGACATTTTAGCTGTGCAATAATTGGTTTGGATGAACATATGTTAGTGGTCCATGGGCTGTCTGGGCTCATTGGATTGGTTCAAACTTAAGGGGACAAATACAATGCCTTGGGGGGATGGTTGGGCTTTGATGTTGTAGGGTTGTTGGTGATAACAAACGTAATATTTTTTATATTGAATTGAATAATCAAAGGGATTAAATACAATATATATACTAAACTAACAAATTCCTAATACCCTAATTATAAGAGGAAGACTAGACTACCCTTAAGAAAGATAGAGAATAACATACATATAAAACAAATATAAAATGCATATTCACACACCCCCCCTCCCCTTGAAACTGAGGATGTGAGTGCAGAAAGTATCGAAAGTTTGCCAAGAAGAAAATGAAAACGAGCAGAAGTGTGAGTCTTCGTAAAAAAATGGGTCAACTGAAGAGATGAGGGAGCAAAGAGAGAGTGATAATGCCAGCTTGAAGATGCTGTTGAACAAAGTGACAATCTATCTCAATATGGTTCGTACGCTCATGGAAAACAGAATTATGGGCAATTTGTTCAGCACTGTGATTATCACAATACAACGGAGTCAGGAAAGAGATAGAAACACCCATATCGGAAAAAAGCTAACGAAGCTAAACTATCTCAGAAGTAACATGAGCCATGACACAGTATTCAGCCTCAGCAGTGGAGCGAACAACAACAGAATGTTTTTTACTTTTCCAAGTGATAAGAGAGTCACCTAGAAAGACACATAGGCTAGAAGTAGATTTGCAATCAGAGATGTCACCAGCCCAATCAGCATCAACATAGGCACGAAGAGCCAAGTCCGGAGAGGAAGACAACACGAGATACTGCAGCAAAGTACCACAAAGGTAGCGAAGAGTACGGAGCAAGGCAACTTAATTTGTGGAACAAGAAGCAGAAACAAATTGACTGAGTATGTGCACAACATAAGAAATGTCAGGACGAGTAATAATGGGATAAACTAGATACCCAACCAACTCACGATATATAGTGGGATCCTCAAGAGAAACTCCATTAGATGCAGAAAACTTGGCATGCAACTCAAACTCCTGAGCATACTTAGTCTGAGACAAAAGATACCTAGTAGGAGAAGTAGCAACCTCAATACTAAGAAAATACTGAAGAGACCTCGAATCCTTCATCTCAAACTCCCGAAACAACTGATGCTTAACCTCTTGAATAGTGCCAAAATCAGAGACAGTGATGATCATATCATCCACATATAAGAGAAGGAGAACAAGGCTACTAGAAGTACGACGAACAAATAGAGCTCAATCATGAAGACTGGGACGAAATCCAAGCTGAAGGGCAACAGAGTGAAAACGCTCATACCAAGCATGAGGAGACTGCTTGAGACCATAGAGAGCACGACGAAGACGACAAACTACATGGGGAGGGTGAGAGAGGCCAGGTGGAGGATGCATATATACTTCTTCAACAAGACACCCAAAAAACAAAAACATTCTTAACATCTAACTGAAACAAAGGCCATAGATGCGCGACAACAAAAGAGATAATTGTGCGAACAATAGTCATCTTGGCAATAGGAGCAAAAGTCTCATCGTATTCAATCCCATATTCCTAAGAAAATCCCTGGACAACCAAACAAGCTTTGTACCTTTCCAAAAAACCATCAGAAAAATTTTTGACCGTATAGACCCATTTACATCCCACAATATTCTTGTTAGCAGGTAATGGAACCAAATCTCAAGTCTGAGTCTTAGTCTTAGCCAAAGTAGTTAACTCCTCATTCATGGCAGCAATCCAATTCAGATCATGACAGGCTTCCTTGTAGGACTTGAGCTCAAAGTAAGTATGAAGAGAAGAAAGAAAAAACTGATAGGAAGGGGAGAAACATGTATTACCAAAACCAAGTTTGTTTGGAGGATGTCGGTTTTGCTTGGGAAAATGATGTGTAGGAGGAGCGAGATCCATAGATCTAGTGGGAGGGGTGGTAGAACTAGCAGCAGGAGGCTCGTAAGTGCTTTGCGACGCTTGTAAACAAAAAGAGGAACAGGGGCAATAGGAGCTGGGGAGGGATCAGGAGTGCTAGTAGGAGACAAAGTAGACACATCAAGATTAGAAACAAACTCATCGGGAGGAACATTAGACGGAAATGAATCAAAATGAACCAATTCATCCTTGACAATGGGGATAGGTGAGGAAGGGGTAGTGTAGTAAGGTAGTTTTTCTGAAAAGGTGACATGCCTAAACACATATAGCTTTTTGGTGACAAGATATAACACTGATAACCTTTTTGATTAATGCCATACCCTAAAAACACGCATATGATACAACGAGAACTAAGCTTGGAGCATTCCCGTTTGGGAAGGAGAACAAAACATGCACAACCGAAAACCCAAAGAAGAGAGTAAGTGGGAATAGTACCAAGAAGACGCTCATATAGAGATGAATCTGAGAGGAGGAATAGGCATCCGATTGAGAAAATATGCAGCAATGAGCACAGCTTCTTCCCAAAACACAGAGGGGACAAAAGACGAAAGCAACAAGAGCGAGCTATATCAAGGAGATGCTGAGGTTTGCGTTCAGCGCGACCATTTTGCGAGCAGTGTCAGAACAGGAAGACTAATGAATAGTACCATTAGCAGCTAGAAACTTTGTAAACTTAGACAAATAATATTCACCCCCAAATCAAAATGAAGAATTTTAATGGTGGTAGAAAACTGAGTGCGAACCATAGAGTTGGAATATATTTTGTAAAAATCAGATTTGCGTGTTATCAAATATACCCATGTAAACCTACTGTAATCATCAACAACAAAAAAAACATAATATGTCAAACCCCCTTTTGTAATGATAGGGGAAGGTCCCCAAACATCAGTGTGAACCAAGTCAAAAGGAGAAGAAAAAATAAAACTACTTTTATTAAGGAAAAAGAGCGGACATTTTAGCCAATTTACAACCACTACACTTAGAAATATCAGAAATAGGGAAATTGCCTAAATATCTAGACTTAACTAACAACTTCAAACGGTCACTCAACAAATGGCCTAACCTAGAATGCCAAATATAGAATAAGGAGGATTTATTGTTTAAACAAAAAGAAGATAAAGGAGTAGAAGACACTTCCAGAGGAACATGCAAGCTTTTCAAAATACATAGTTCGCCAACTCTATGCCCGATCCCAATCTGCCTCTTGGAGACTTGATCCTGCACAACACAATGAGAAGAAAAGAAAATAATATCAAAATCGGAATCAAATAATTGACTAATAGAGATAAGATTGACAGAGAGATGAGGCATATAAAAGACATGAGAAATAAATAAATGGGGAGAGGAAATGAAACCAATAGATCGAACACTCATGGAAGAATCATTAGCTGTGGCAATATTAATAGGAGAAGAGGGAGAAACACAATGACTAAGAAGAAATGCAATAGGAGTCGTATGATTTGAATAACCAAAATAAAAAATCCACGAAGTGGGTACACTGTTTGAGGAGGATGAATTAGGCAAACCTGACTGAGTGGTAGTCATAGCAGAGGCCTGAGATGAGAGATTCGAATTGGTCACCATGAAAGACTTGAACTGCTCAAAAATAGACTGCATAGGATTAGACGCGGGAGTAGCATGGGCATCAGGAGCAGCATGACGAGATGGTTGTTGATGAGATGAGGATGATGCATGAGGGGGTCGATGACTTTTGGGTTGCAAAACCTTAGGACAAGCATGCTTCCTTTTGTCCCTTCGGCTCTCCAACTTGCTGACTTCTTCACCAAAAGGATGAGGGAGTAGCATGGGCATCAGGAGCAGTCTGGCTCTATCTCGCTTTCTTTTGTCCCTTCGGTTTTCCAGCTTGCTGACTTCTTCACCAAGACTCACACTACTGCTTGTTTTCGGTTTATTCTTGACAAACTCTCCTTGTTTTTAAGTAACACACCTTGAGTTTGATCGGGAGTGTGAGAATATAATCGTATATATTATAGTTCTGATTGTGTATATATTAGGCATGGTTGTGATTGTGTATATATTAGGTATGGTTGTGATTGTGAATCTTGTATTTCCCTTTTGGTTTAGGTGTTAGGGTTATATAAACTAAGGTCTTGATGTAATTGAAACACAATTGAATGTACAATATTCTTAAAAAACTTACATTTTTTCAAAATAGTTGAAGAATAACAGTACTGAAAATAACAATCAACCTAAACAATATGCAATATCAATCAGCCCAAATAATGCTCAGACCATTTATCAGCCCAAAGAAAAATATTGTGCACTAATATTAAGCAAATCAGAGTACCCAACAATGCAAAACAACCAGATAATGAACAGCGAGTTTCAACCCGGGAGAAGGCAGAAACAGAGGTTGTGGTGTCAGAGAAAAAGCAAAAGCAGGAGGTCCGACTGATACACACAGCAACCCGACTGAACCAGATGAGTCGAAAGTGGCTGAAGAGGACTTGCGTAAGAGCTGCAGGTTGTGAAGGGCTTGAACCACTCGCCTAAAGGTTGCAATGGCTGGAGAAGAACAACACGACAGCTTCACAGGTGGTTGGAAGACCTTTTCGTGAGAGCTGCGAAAGTCAAGATAGCTGGAACAAAAGCTACGATGCCTAGAACAGATGTTCCAGAAGGGTTCACAGGTTGTATGTGAGAAGAGAACACCTGCGAAGGACGTATGCAAAAGGAGAAGACGACAAACGACAAACGAGAGATGGCTACATCAACGTGCTAAGTCTGGTGCTGTAACGTAGCTCTGATACCATGATAACAAACGTAATATTCTCTATATTGAATTGAATAATCAAAGGGACTAAATACAATACATATACTAAACTAACAAAACCCTAATGCCCTAATTACAAGAGGAAGACCCTTAAGAAAGATAGAGAATAACATAAATATAAAACAAATATAAAATACCTATAAGATATGGCTCTAGAACATTCCTCTTATCTGTTTGATGTGGAAAGAGCCATTTCATGCAGTGGAAATTATTTGTAGTGTTTCTCCTCTTAGTTCTATCTAGCTATTATGAATTTCATTATTGATCAAGTTTGTTTCTTTAAAGGATGATCCAAGCACAAATGCTGGGCGTGGCTCAAATTTGACTGAAGATGGCCATGTGGAATGTGATGCCAGTATCATGGATGGTGATTCTGGGGCATTTGGGGCTGTTGGAGCAGTGCCAGGTATTCCTGAAGTATAATTGGTGGAAACCATACTCTAAATAAGTACTTTTTATGTTGTGAGCTGCAATTTCTTCTGTCCTTTGGCTTTGATGATGTTATAGAGCTTTCATTTTCATTTTATGCTCTTCATTTCTGTGAAGTTAATAATTAGCAGGTGTCCGGAATGGTATCCAAATTGCTGCTTTGTTGGCCAAGGAACAAATTTTGGGGTCAACACTGCTGGGTCGAATACCTCCCATGTATGATCACACTTGTGTTTATCTTTGAATTTTGATATACAAATTACCTCTTTCTGGCGGCATTGTCACAGTACTTATTATTTATTTCTTTTGCATCCCAATTTATATTTCTTATTGTATATCATGTCCATGAGTTAGAAGTTAGGGATTTTTCATTGGGAATTATGAGTCGTGTAACATTATTTTGTTAGAGATGTTATGTAATGCACACTGTGTGAATAGTGAATATGAATCCACCTTCTACACATGTTAGTGCTTGTAAAACTCAAATCAAGTGAAACCATGAAGGGTAATGGGTGAAATTAGTTACAATGATTGGTCTTTAATTCAAAATTTGAAAGAGATGATTTATTGAGTCCATTCCAAGTTTCTGATAAATTAGTTTCTTACTTCAACATCATGCCAAATTGGATTTCCTCTTTTTCTTGGCTACACCGGTGATCCTTGGTGAGGAGTTAGTGCATCTCACTAGGGCATGCCATTTGTTGTTATCCCTCGGATTTTTTTTTTTCTTTCTTATGAAGCATTTTTTGTGTTTCCTAGCTTCTTGGTTGGTGAAGGTGCACGTATGTGGGCAAAATCCAAGGGTATTCCTTTGCCGGCAAGTATACCAGAGGCTAATGAGGTAAACTCTTCTAGTTTTCTGTTGTATCTGTCTAAATTTCCATTTCCCTATATAATATTTTTTCTTGAATATGTTGATTTTAAATTTCTTTAGTAATCTGTTCTTTATTCTGGAATTGGTTATCATACTTGCTGTGCATCTTTTGGAAACAGTGGCTGGTTACAGAGAGGGCAAAAAGACAGTGGGAAAAATACAAATCAATGCTTGATGATGCAAAAGCCATGAAAGCAGAAATTGATGGAGAACTTTCTTCTAGCACTCAAGAGAATGCTGTTGTATCAGGTACTCCATGCCATTTAGATTTTAAGCAGAACACTCCCATACCTCCCAAAGCTGGGAATAATTAAGTGGTGTACCATAACTGAATGTGTCAATTACTTGTTTCATGATAAATATGTTTGAGAGATAAGGATGTTCATGCTAAATATGTCAATTTAATTTTTTTTTGGGTATCCACAACCATGTGGTGTACCATAGCTCACTTTACCCCCCCTCAACTCGTTACGGTTGACTTTATCCCCTTAAACTAAAATTGTAACACTTAACTTAACCGCCCCTTATCTATTTTTTTTCCTTCTCAATTTGGTCCTCAATTACGAAAATACCCTTTCAACTATAGGGGTAAATTAGACTTTACCCCCTTCAACTATCACTCAATATCACTCTACACCCCTCAACTAAAAAATTTTATACTTTGTTTGGTTTTTAATCTCAATTACAGTTTTTGAGTTTTTTTGTGGTTTTTGTGTTTTTTTTTTTTTTTTTGGTCTTTAGTAAAACTTTTTTTTTCATATTTTAGTAAAAAAAAAAAAAATTAAAATTTTAAATGCACCTAAAAAGAAAAATATTTGTAAGGAAATCTATAGAAGTTTACTAAAGACGGAAAAAAAAAAATGAAAAACAAAAAAAAAAAACTGGTATGTTAATGCATTTTCATCTTTAATGAACTTTTTTTAGATGCATCTAGATTAGATGTACTTAAAAAGTAAAAGAGAAAAAAAAGAGACCAAAATATGAAAAGTCTCATTGAAGACCAAAAAAAATATGAAAAATAAAAAGCTCAAAAACAATTTTTAAGTACTTAACCAAACAAATTGATGATGCCATTTTAGGCATTTGATTAGAGATGTCATGTGCAAATCACATGTCAAATTTTCATTTATAAAAGAAACAAATTGTTTACATTGATACAAATTTGTAAATCAATGTGGCAAATGTAGCATTTTTTAGTTGAAGGGTAAAGTGATATTAGGTGATACTAGTTCAAGAGGATAAAGTGTAATTTATCCCATAGATAAAAGGGTATCTTCATCAAAAAGGTTTAGATTGAAAAAAATTAGTAGCAATTGGTTTGTTTTTGGTATTCACAACTAAATATTTTACCATGATAAGTATGTCAATTACTTTATCTTCTCTCTCTCTCTCTCTCTCTCTCTCTCTCTCTCTCTATTTTATGGTTGGGCTGTTTTATTAAAGTTTATTTTGAATTTATGAACGTTTTTGCATGTGTTCCACAAACAGAAGTTCTACCATGTGATCATTTGAAGACATATGGGGATCATGGTCAATTATGTACGTTGAATGTGTCAGAAGATACTATTGGGGATATTTGTGTTGACACTAAAGGACATATAGCATGTGGAGCTTCAAGTGGTGGCATTGCACTGAAGGTGATTATCTGCTTTGTTTTTGTGGCATTTTCTTGTTATATATGCAAAGAGTTTCTATATTATTCGTCTCAATTCCTTAAATTGTATCATTATTTTTCTACTGTTTTTATTTAATTAACCCAAGTGTGGCAATGGTGGTCAAATTGGTGTCCTGTGGGAGGAGTTGACTGGTGGCCATTGACAGTTTGGTGGGGGCTTTGGTGTATGAAGTTGTGTGTGTGTGTGAAAGAGAGAGAGAAGGGGGAGTCAGAGGCTTTGATTTAAAAAAAAATAAAAAATTCAGTTCCTCTGTGACATTTTGTCTTCCCAAGTTCCCAACAACCACGCAAAAGAAATGCTTTTCTTGGTAGTGAATGAAACCTTGAAGTGGTTATTGGGTAGCCAGTTCATCTGATGAAGTTAACCAAGTTTGTAAGGCCTAATTGGCATCATTTTCATTTTCAATGCTTTTCTGGCTTGTCTTTTATTTAGATTCGATGCCTCTGTTGATCACAATTCATACCTAAAAGTTGAAATTTGCATGACATTATTTCTAAAATGGATCATTATTCAGCTAAAGTGGAAATTTATTCTTCAAATATTTTTAACAGAGAAGTGGACGTGTGGGATTAGCAGCAATGTATGGCTCTGGTTGTTGGGCATCCTTAAAAGGTCCGTTTGGGGCTCCATTTATAGTTGGTTGTTGCGTTAGTGGTGCTGGAGAGTATTTAATGAAAGGATTTGCTGCTCGGGAGTGCTGTGTCTCATCATCACTGTATGTATCCTCGTTGTTCAAAAATGTTATTTTATTTTATTTTGGGAAGTATAACTAACGGAATTAAAAAAGAAAAAAAGAAAATTGTATCTTAGAAACGTGCAATTTTAATTTATCTTTTACTATAAGGAACATTATATTTTCTTGGTATGAGGCCAGTTTAACACCGGGATATTTTTGTGAATGTCTTCATGTTCTTCTGATTTTTGTTTAGTTTAGTGCTTTCTTCTATGTATTTCGCTTTCATTATTTGTTTTTGTGTTAAACCTACAAAAATCATGTTCTTTGTTTGCATTTATGTATACCCCCAGCTTGTGAATCTAACATGGTTATTATATTTGTTGCACAGGTCGCAGGTAGGTCCGGGCTCTGCTTGCATGAAAGTTTTACGCTCTGTTATGCAAGATAGTAGCCAACACAGTACTGATAAAAGTGCTGGAACTTTAGTTGTTCAAGCCGAGGCTCCTATAACAGTGAGAGCTCCCAACCCTCAACCTTAATGGTTTTTTAAAGGAAAAAAAAACGACTTATTATTTGTTTGTTTCCCATTTAGCTTCCAGGGACTTCACCTAAGCTGAAAGCTATAGAGATTGCAGCAGCCTACACTTCCCTGTCTTTTGGAATAGGTTATTTTGGAAGCTCTATGGAGCGGCCCAAGGTACTATAATCTGTTCCAAGTAATATTTCAAAGCCTTTATTGTTGCATGTGAATTTTCTTCTTTAATTGATATATTTAGATTAGATTTTAAGATCACAGTGAGTTCAGTCGATCCCTGCAGATGACATTTAATGGTGAATCATCTCATTGAGAGGAAACCAATACGTTGTGTATTAATTAGGTGTGAAGTGTTTGTTACCATTTACTAGATATGATGATTTCTTGTTTTATAATTGAACAAATATCTGCATATCATAAACTGACTGGAAGAGATTTGCATTTCGCATTTGAATTGTGCATTTCGTATCAGTCATAATTGTAATGGTGACATTTAACAGTTTGTAGTTTGTCCTGTTCAGTTCTTCCTTTTTTTGCCTTTTCGTGTCCGTATCATGTTATAATATGCTGGTTTACATTTATCAGTTTTTGTGCTGATTACACGAAACGAGGCAAGCATGCCGCAATTCAAACCTAGTTATGTGTTTAATTTTTTACTTAATTATGTGTTTAATTTTTTACTTATACAAAACTTACTTGTTTTCTTCATCTGCTTTTATGCAGGTCACAATTCTTAGGACTGGAAAACAGCAAAATAGGACCGGCATCAACCAATTTGCGGCACGAATTGATGTTAGTGAAAGTAAAGGATAAAATATCGTGTGGGCTAAGATTTTGATAAGAAATTTAAAATTTGGAAGTAAATCAAACTGGTTTATCTATTTTCTTCTTTCAAGTGACTTGTCATGTTTCAAATGGTTAGTAAGCCAAACCTAAGACCTGAAAGATGTTCATTTTTGCTCATGAGAGAGATCAACACAACTATTTCATGGACCATTCTCCCGCAACATGATAATGGGCTTGTTTGGTGTAGAAAGTAGAAAACGTGTGAAGCTTCTTTCATTGGGCTTCGATGAGTGGGCCAATAGGCTTCCTCTATGGGCTTGTGGCCTAGCCTCCAGGCTTAGCCCAAGATTTGAGTCTTTTAAGTAATTTTTCAACTTTTTTTTTTTTTTTTATATATATGTCTTCTGCCTTTTCGTGTTTTGATCAAAAACACTTCCCTCTCTCTTCCCCGTTTCACTTTCGTATATTCTTCTTCGCTCAAGTTCTCTCTCTTTACTTTTCCAAATCCTCCATTGTTTCAAGCTCTCAAGCTCTGCAATCACTCCGTTCACCTCCTCCGGCGAAGTTTTTGCTGCTCTTCTCCATTTGCTACCATTGTCTGACCCCGGAGTACTTCACACCGGCTTCATTTTCTTCGGTGAGTTACTATTTTCCCCATTCTTTAGTTTCATGCTCTGTTGCCTCTACTTATTCGTCATGATGAATACATTCATATTCTCATGTCTTTGTCTGTGTTTTAAATTTCACCCTTCGTATGCTTAAATACGTTCTGTTTCATCTGTTTTTGGGTATACACACACACTCACATGCTGTTCACACTTTTGATGTTCTTGATTTTTGCTTTTTGGGTTCTAAACCAAATACAAATATTTGGTATTCTGCCACTGTCTTTGGCTTTGTATATATATATATATATATATATTTTTTGAAAAAGCTTCCAAGAGTGTTGCTTTTGGGCTTTTTTCTCAAAATAGGCTATAATAGCCTCATTTCTGGCTTCCCAAACAGCGCCATCATTACACATGGATGATTTGCATCACTCACTCTCCTAACCTCTTCAAACCCTAAATCCTCTCTCTCTCTCTCTTCTTCCTTTCTCTTTCTTATCTTCGATCTATCAGGGCCGCTATGATAGTTTGGTCCTCCTTCGTTTCCAGCATCGACATCCCAGTGGTTTCATTACGGTGGTTCCGAGCTGTGCAGGATTGCTTTAGCACATCGTTGCTACATGCGCTGGTGATCCGCCGTGACCCAACGAGTTTTACTTGTGCCGAGATAAGGAGGACGGCGACAGATCTGCATCTGCGAATCTTTTTGAGGCGAGATGGTAGGCGATGAGTTCAGAGAGGAGGTCAACGAGGCAGTGGTCATCGCCTCCGGAGGGGTTATGGTAGCAGAATGGGAAAGGGTTAGGGTTTTTTCAGAGTTGAATTTTATATAACATGTGTTAGTGTATTAAATCTTAGATCCCTACAATCTTCTCTCTCTCTCAAGAACTCTGGCGACAAAGCTCGTGCTAAATCTCAGATATGAGATCTGTGTGTGTGTGTATAAATATGTGTTTATATCTCAAATCTAGGGTTTTACATGTGTTGTGTGTGTGTGTGTAGATATAGATCCGTGGAGATTTGAAAATGTGTTAAGTTCAAATTTTTCTCTTCTATTTTTGTTGCTCTTGTTGAAGGCTCAGATATGTGTTCAAGGCTCATATCTGGAAAGTCTTCTTGATGATAATGATGATGATGATGAACATTTTCCAGAATTTTGAATAGATAGCATTTATGGATCTATCTCTAGGGGTTTTTTTTTAAAAAAAAAAAAAAAACAAAAAAACAAAATTTGTTTGGTAGATCTGTTCTAGATTTATTTATTTTTGTGTAGTTGTTCATGATGATTGTTGTTGCTGAAGATTGTTGTTAATGATGATGGTGATGATGAAACATATTAAACAGATCATCATTTTGGTTTGGTTCATTTGGTTTATTTCAATAGATCAAATCTTTTTCCATTCTTTGTTAATATTAGACAGATAGGTGAAATAGGCTTGAACAGAAGGGGAAAAATTGTAATAGATAAATAAAAAAATCAAATAGATAAATAAAAAAATGAACAGATAGAAAATAATTTTGAATAGATAAATATAAATTTGAACAAATAAAAATAATTTGAAAAGATAGTTGAAAAGAATAAAAAATTAAACGGATAAGGTAAAAACATTGAACAGATAGGAAAAACCTAAATAGATAGAGAGAAAAAAAAATTGAACAGATGAGAAGAAATTTGAACAGATAGGAAATTTTTTTGAATAGATAATTTTTTTTTGAACAAATAGTCAAAGAAAGTCAACAGGGGTAAAATTGAAAACAAAATATCTTTCAAAACCAATAAAAGGACTTCTTACCAAATTATTTTACAAAAGGTGGACCACCAACAAAAAAATATTCACTAGATCTATTGCCTTAGATACTCTTTAAATTGAATTTATTACTAATTTTCTCTTTTTAAAATTGAGCCTTTGAGATTTATTTAACTCTCTTAAAAATGATAGTTGAAAAGAATAAAAAATTAAACAGATAAGGTAAAAACATTGAACAGATAGGAAAAACCTAAATAGATAGAGAGAAAAAAAAATTGAACAGATGAGAAGAAATTTGAACAGATAGGAAATTTTTTTGAATAGATAATTTTTTTTTGAACAAATAGTCAAAGAAAGTCAACAGTTGTAAAATTAAAAACAAAATATCTTTCAAAACCAATAAAAGGACTTTTTATCAAATTATTTTACAAAAGTTGGACCACCAACAAAAAAATATTCACTAGATCTATTGCCTTAGACACTCTATAAATTGAATTTATCACCAATTTTCTCTTTTTAAAATTGAGCCTTTGATATTTATTTAACTCTCTCAAAAATAAGATTTATTTTGTTAGAAGTTTCAAAATTAGTTCTTAATACGAATTTTTTTTGGGTCTTGTGTTTTTTTTTTTCTTTTTGTCTGGTAGTCAAAATTTTTTACAATATTATAGTCAATTTTGTGTATATCTTTTACATATGTAGTCAAAAAATTTTACAATATTATAATCAATTTTATTTTTATTTTTTATCGTTATATATTTTTATTTTTATTTTGTTTACTTCTTTTACATACATAATCTAAATGTACTTTGTAAATACATCTAATATAATTTATAGGACAGAGTTTCACATGTATATATTACTTTATAAGAATATTTTTAAAATTTTAAAATTGTTTTTTTGATTTATATCCACTCAATTTACATATATTTAAAACGTTTAATATTTATTACATTTGTTTTTTCATTTCTTCACATTTTATTTATTGTTTATGTATATTTTTTGGATTGCCCATATATATCTAAAACATAACAAATTTTTTGGCCTACACTTATGAAAGGGGAACTTATACCGAGCAATGGCCGAGCTAGACCCACACGGAACATGGTGTTAGGTCGAGCTAAGGTTACCTGGAATGTGATGTCATGTTGAGTTGGGGCCCACACGGAAAGTGGTGTCTTGTCGAGCTACCTCTAGCCTCGCAGTTCTAGGAGCGATAGCAAAACTATGGGGTGGCCCAGCTACTAACGGTTTGGGCTATAAACAGTGAGAAAGAGGTGGTCCGTGGGACCGCGATATGTGACCAAGATAACAAACCGCATGCTCACCCTCGGCCGGCTCCAGGTGATGCCGTTAAGGCTTTGACCGAGCATACTTCCTCTAAAAGACCAGCTTGACTCAACACGGCGTCAAAGTGTTCAAAATGATGCTTATGGTTCGCAAGTAATAGCTCGGTCCAGCATTTCACATGGACCAATAACGAGAAGAGAGGAATCCACTCCTGGTATGCGTCAATATTGTGTAGCGGTGCGACAAATACTGTTTGATAGTTTTGGTCTCTACACGTGTAAGAAATGTAGAGGGGAGCACAACCGCCTGTCTAGAAAAAAGACAGCAGAGGTAGTGCGCCTACGATCTCTGAGACTGCATGGCCAGCCTAGAAAATGAGGCGCACATAGACATTGGGGGTAAGCAACTCCCTCTCTCTCTCTCCACAGTGCTCTGCCTTCTCTTTTTTCCAAGAAAGTTGACTTGACCGTCGGAGGGGTTTTCCGGCAAACCCTCCCGCCGGTTAGCTCACTTTTGTTTTGTTTACAGCATGACGAAGTTCTAACGGAGTAAGACGGGCTTGGTAGCAAGGAAATATGAAGCGAGGCGAACATTTCTCCCCCGTAGAACTTGGATAAAATTTTAGAAATTTTTTTTTAAAGTCACTTTCTTTCAATTACACATCAATCAATCATTTTTTTCTCTCATCTTTCTTTCTCAATTGCTTTTTCTCTCACACCCATCTATTCAACTGTAAAAAAATATTAAATCATTCTAAACTCCAAAACAATTTTCAAAATATATAAATCAAACAAATTTTTGAATTTTCTAAACTCTCTCTAAAAAATTATTTTTGAAATAATATCTCAAAACACAAAACAAACAAGAACAAATTTAAAACTTATTAGGTTATAAGTTTTAAAAATTCAAAATTTATTTAATTATGAATTTTAAAAGGAATTTTCAAAAGATTAAGTTGAATATAAGTTTATAAACTCAAAACCAAATAAATTTTTGAATTTTGAAAAATTTACCAAAACATTTTCAACCAAACACCCGCATGCTAATAGTTGCTACAGAAATGCAGAGAAGGTACTCCAAATCCAATCCACAAAGCTTTATTTGGGGTGTACTATATAAGTACATTTTTTATCTTTTTATTTTTTTGAATCACATCATCTCTCTATTTTTTTGTATATCTTTTCGAAAGCGCTCTCTCTTCTATAATGACTTCATTCGGAAAGTTGATTATTTTAATTTTTGATTATTTTAATAGACTAAAATATTTGTATTTAAGAAGAGAGTTGAATTTTTTTATAATTAAATGTGATATTTGTGAAAAAAAATAATTATAAATTTAATGTGACATTTTATTTTATTAAATATTTTAATCTATTTTATTTTAGGATAAATTACAAATACACCCCCTGAAATTTGCTTAAAATACGAATCGCCCCTTGTGGTTTAGAACATTGCAAATACCTCCCTGTTAGAATTTTTTATTTAACAGAATTAATTGAAAAAGTAAAATTTCTAACTATTCACCTATACAATAATAAAATTATTTGAATTATTAATTGAAATAACATTTTAACATTATTAAAAACTGTTAATTAACTTAATGATTTATTAATAAAATGATCTATTTGTTATAAAATTATATACCTTAAGGCCCCGTTTGCTTTCAGATGTAGAATGGAGATGATTCATAATGAGAGGATTGTTAGCAAGGGGATTGATAGTGAGGGGATTAAATAAAATTGTGTTTGTTTTGATGATAGTTGTTAGTGTAGGAATTGTTAAATTATTTTTGTATAAAATAATAAAACAAATATAAAAAATATAAAAAATTAAACATTAATGTTTAAAAAAAAATTCCCAATATGTAAAAAATAAAAAATAAATAAAAAAATTTCTAATCCTCTCACTATTTTTTTAATACCATCTCCATCTCCTCCATCCCAATCTCCCTTCCAACTTCCATCTTAATCCCCTCCTCCATCCTAATCCCTTCCCCAACTCTACAAACAAACACAATACTAAATAACCCCACCTCCATCCTAATCCCCTCTCATCCATTATATCCCAAAACAAACGGGGTGTAAGGGGCATAATATGTGGGTAATTTAAAATTTAAGTAAATCTCAAGGGGTGTATTTGTAATTTATCTTTTATTTTATTTAGAGTGCTACTATTAGCACCCTATAAATTATTTTGGATCCCTCAATTTTTTGCTTTTTCTTATTACAATAATAATATTAAATAAAATTACTACAAATGACATCATTAATTTTTGGACATCCAATCTCACAACTAAATCTACACACCCACTACATCATGAATTAGGGTTTATGAGAGCACTCACCTTTATCACCATCCCATTCATCTTTCCAAAATTCCACATTCAGAAGCTATCCACCATCAAAATCTTGAAAACCCTTTGGCGGCAATATTCCGACAATAACGGTGGCAACCATTTAATTACCTACACTCTCTGGCAATGACAATGAGTAGAAGTTTTTCTAGCAACCACAACTCCATAAGACAAGAAGAGTACAATAATAAAAGTTTAGACGAGGTTCATAACTTTGATGTTGTTCTTAGCTTAGAAGAGATTGGCCTTATAAGGGTAAGTTTCTTGAAAAAAAATAGCAAAAATAATAAAACCTGTTCGTTATTTTTTTGGGATTGAACTCCTGAACATATGACCAAAATTCGGGAACACATGCCCGAACATTGTTTATTTGTTTGGAAATCGATAACTGAACATTTATTGTTTGTTTAGAAATAGGTAACTGAACATTATTCTTAGGTTTGGACCTATTTTACTGAGAAAACTAAATCAATCATTATAATTTTTTTTGTAAGAAAAAAAATTATTATGAGAAAACTAAGAAATTCTGTGTACATATATATATATATAGAGAGAGAGAGAGAGGGAGAGAGAGAGAGAGAGAGCATAGCAACTGTGACAATGGTAGATGAGGCAACAGAGACAGTAATCACATTACCTCCTCTTCTTCATGGGCTTTGTTAGGATTTTTTTAGAAGTGGGGTTTTTTGGGATGTAGGAGTGTAGGGGGTGTGCATTCAATGGGTGAAATGTTTTTATAAGGATAATTTTAGTATTATTTGGAGGGAGAAAAGAAATTTTAAGGGTTTCAAAATTTATAAGTGAGAGTTTAAAAAAATGGGGGATCCAAAATAATCCATGGGGTGCTAATAGCATCACTCTTTTATTTATTTATTTATTTATTTTGTAAATTCTAACTAAAAAAAAATAAATCAAATTTTGCCTTCTCAAACACCCTCCAATGTAATTTCACTTTTAGGGCTGGTTTGGGTAAACTTAAAAAAGATAAAAAGTCAAAAAATTATTAAAAAAGTTAAAAAGTTATCACTGTTCACAAATTAAAAATATAAAAAAAAATAAATTCACACAAAAAAAGTACAGGCCAACTCACTTCTGAAGTGATGGTACAATCTGACTTTGTTTGTACAAAATACATAGGCGGGTGTACAAACAGGACAGTGCTGTTCGGCCCATTGGGGCCCATCACAGGTCCTATTTTGATAATCTGAACCGTTCAATGTGTTGAACTCGTCGAGTACTATATGTCTAGAAAAAATTACGTTGATCAGATATAGATAACTATATGATCAAATCAGTTTTGTATACAAAAAATGGACGGTAGACAAATTAACGGTTCACAAAAAACTAATTAGATGAGATATTTATCGATATCCGATCAACGTGATTTTTTACAAGCATATAGTGCTCGACGAGTTTTACACATTGAACGGTTTCGATTATCAAAATGGGACCTGTGGTGGGCCTCCACGGGCCAAACAATACTGTCTAATCTGATTTCGGACTGGAGGCAAACTTTTTCTATACATGTTCTGAAGTATGTTGCCCACCGTACTGGCTATAAGTCCTGATCACTGTCAGTACGCCTTGTTCTATATTAGGGGTAATATGATAATTTTGTTATTTTATATAATATTTTAATACATATTTTTTGTAAAAAATTAAAAAATTATTCCAAACATATATCTTTTTTTCCTCTACTTTTTTTACTAAAAAAATAAAAAAGTACACTTATTTAAAATACTCCCCCTCAATTTCAATCCAAATGGCACACAAGTTTTGTGACTTTTCTCTCACTTTCTTTATTTTCCAGTGGCGCGTGTGTGAGATGACTTCGTTTGGGGGAGGGATTGACTTTTTGATTTTTTTTTTTGATTATTTTAATTTGGGATTAAAATGTCTCGTTTGAAAAAGACTTTTGATTTTTTTGATTTTTTGTGAGAGAAAGGATGTAATAATTATAGATTAGATGTGATATTTTGTCTTATTATAAATTGGATGTGATATTTTGTCTTATTCAGTCTATTCTATTTTTTGTGACTATTTTAGTCAAAAAAAATAGGGGGTAAATTACATTGACACCCCCTGAGGTTTATGTTTATTACAGTTCCCCTCTCACCTCTTGAAAATTACAACTCCCCCCCTAAGGTTTAAAGTTTCATTACAGATTTCCCCTCAGCAATTTAATTTTTTCTAAATACTAATTTTGTCCTCACTAGGTAAATAACATTGACACCTTTCACATTTTAGAAATTACAATCCCTTCCCTAAGATTTAAAATAGCATTATCAATTGCCCCATCGGTTAGTATTAGTTGGAAAAAAAATTCATTGGGAAAAAAAAATAAACTGAAAAAAAATTTTGTTAGTAAAATTTTTAAATTTCTATTTAAAAACCAACATAAACTCATTTTTTGAACTTACGTTTTTTTCCTTAAATTTACAAACTGAGACAACCATTTATAAATCAAAAAAATCATCAAAGAAGTTTTTGTGACAATTTTTAAATTTTTGTAAATATAAATTAAAAATTGAAATCGAAATGGTTATCAAACAGGCTTTAGGTGACAAAAATATCGTAAAATTAACAAATAATTAAATAAGTTACCAACGTAAGAAATGACTTATCAAAAGATTCTTAGACTATGTATGGTTTGATTTTTAGAAGTTTTTTTAAAAATTAAAAATTAATCTGGTTAAGAAATAAAAAATAATTATCATTTTTATATAATTTTTATATTTCGAGTGGTTATAAATAATTTTTTGCAAATTAAATTGAAACATGCATACGTATGTATATAACCTACCCAAAAGTTAAAATGATATTTATTTTTTATTTTTTTATTCCTTAACCAAATTAATTTTTAATTTAAAAAAAAAATCTAAAAATCAAACCATACATAGCCTAAGAATATTTTGATAAGTCATTTCTTACGTTGATAACTTATTTAATTATTTGTCAATTTTACGACATTTTTACCATCTGAGGCCTATTTGGTAACCGTTTCGTTTTTAGTTTTCAATTTATATTTACAAAATTTTTAAAAAATGTCATAAAAACTTATTTGATAATTTTTTTGGTTTATAAATGGTTGTCTCAATTTGTAAATTTGAGAAAAAAACATAAATTTAAAAAATGAGTTTACATAGGTTTTTAAGCAAAAATTTAAAAATTTTACTAACAATTTTTTTTTTCAAATAATTTTTTTTTTCCAACTAATACTAATTGATGGGACAATTGGTAATGATACTTTAAACCTTAGCGAGGGGATTGTAATTTCTAAAATGTGAGGGATGTCAATATAATTTACTTAATGAGGGCAAAATTGATATTTAAAAAAAATTAAATTATTGAAGGAGAATCTATAATGAAACTTTAAATCTAAAAAAAAAAAAATAATTCCTAAAAGATAAGAAAACTGTAATAAATCAAGCGTGCCAGTATAATTTACCAAAAAAAAAAAAAAAAAAAAAGCTGTCTTTTTTCTTCCCAAACCAATACTTATTAGTGTTTTGTTTTGTTTCACAAATTCTAAAGCCTTTTTTTTTACTGAAGAAAAATCAACAATCTCGTCTCTTTGCTTTGCGTCTAATTTGGGTTTTCCCTTCCCTTCCCTTCCCTTGCCTTCCGCAATTGGAATCAATGGCTATCGTAGAAGTCTTTCTCGGTGCGTTCCTGAAAGTGCTCTTGGGAAAGATGGCCTCTGGTGAGTGGTTGGAATTTCTCTGCCACGAGGGCATTCATACCCAGCTGAGCAATTGGACCAACCCTCTTCAAGCACTTCTCACTGACGTAGAGGATAAGCAATTGACCGATCGAGTCGTGAACCAGTGGCTGGACGATCTCCAGGATTTGGCATATGATTTGGATGATTTAGTGGACGACTTCTCCACCGAAGCTTTGCGACACTTAGCTAGTTCCAGCAAGGTATGGAACTTCATCCCCACTTGTTGTAACAATTTCAAGCCAACTTCTGTCATGTTTAATTTCAAAATGAGGTCCAAGATTAAGGAGATCAATACCAAATTAAGCAATATTTTTGAACAATGTTCGAAACTTAATTTGGTTAAGATTATTGGAACCACCCCTACACCTACGACTAAGACTTGGCAAAGACCAGAGTCTACATCTTTAATTGATGAACCTCGCATTTATGGCCGAGAACATGATCAGAGTAAGATAATTGAGCTGCTCGTAAGGGGGATTGTAAATCAGAGATCACAAAACTTGCAGCGAAATAAAATGTTTAGATCATACCTGATTCGATCTAAAACCTCATGGATAAATCACGTGCTTCCAGAATCTAATCAATCAATCCCAGCAGTGGGGTGATATTACAATGGTGAATATCACCCACACAAACCACAGCGCAAATGACTTGATCGTTGTTTCTTGGGAGAGAGTCACGGCGGGAAAGTTTACGCTCGAGCGTGGACCTTTGTTGCATGTACGGCTCGAGCGGGTAAACATGCGCTCTAGCGGGACTCTGTTTTTCTGAAAATGCTTTTAAATGTACATCTTTTGCATCCCCATCCCATTCTAGGCATTCTTAGGCCTAGTTTAAGACATCTTATTGAGGATATAGAGTTAGAAACACACCGAGGCCCTCGGGATTAAGTTATTATATTTCCCAACTGTGTAGCTTAGTGTGTTCAACCTGTGAACTGTGTAGGGTTGGCGACTGGGAGACACGCTCTAGCATACTGTACCCCAAACTTGTGAGTAACAATTGTGTAAAGATATGTTCAATGTATTATCTTTGAATACTGAACTGAACTGTTTACTGAACTGATATTGTTTTACTGAATGAATGTTATGTCCTTTATTTCTGAACTTTATTGTGGCATCTTAGCACCTACTGTTTACTGTTACTGTTATAGAGATCTCTGTCGGTTCCCTCGTGGAGCCAACTACTGTTTACTGATGATGGCCATCATTACTGTTCGGTCTTTAAGACCTACTGTTACTGATATGGTTAATGGATGTACCACATATGAACTGTTACGCGTATGAGCAACTGAAATACTGATTGAAATGAACTGTTTTCATTACTTGTAAGGACATTCATTCTAAACCCTTTACGCTTTATGTTTTCACTGGGCTTTTAGCTCACTGCTCAATATATATTGTAGGTGTTCAGGCACCAGACCGCAGCTAGGAGCGTCAGGGTTACTCCAGTTTTGTCAAGCCAGCCGTTGTGCTCACTGCGAGTTCCGAGCCTATCATGTTAAGGCTTAGGGGTGTTTTGGAAGCCCCCCCCTGTACTATCTTACTGTTTTGTAATAACTGGATGAATTGTATAGACTGACTGTTTACCGTACTGTTATCAAGGGATTAAGCCCCTGTACTGTGTGACTGTAAATTTTGTATAGACTGTACTGTTTGTATATGTATGAATGCATGAAAATCTTTTTGGCATACAGACTTGTCACAACTCATTGGACATTGTTTAATTACTGTATTGGCTTCCGCCAGGCCCTGTACTTCTTGTTTTACTGTATTACTGTTCAGGCAGCCTTCGGTAATCTCGGATTACTGGCCGGTTACGGTGCTAAACCCGTAGGGCCGGGTTTGGGTGTGACAAAGGCCAATCTCTTCTAAGCTAAGAACAACATCAAAGTTATAAACCTCGTCTAACTTTTATTATTGTACTCTTCTTGTCTTATGGAGTTGTGGTTGCTAGAAAAACTTCTACTCATTGTCATTGCCAGAGAGTGTTAGGTAATTAAATGGTTGCCACCGTTATTGTCGGAATATTGCCGCCAAAGGGTTTTCAAGATTTTGATGGTGGTAGCTTCTGAATGTGGAATTTTGGAAAGATGAATGGGATGGTGATAAAGGTGAGTGCTCTCATAAACCCTAATTCATGATGTAGTGGGTGTGTAGATTTAGTTGTGAGATTTGGACGTCCAAAAATTAATGATGTCATTTGTAGTAATTTTATTTAATATTATTATTGTAATAAAAAAAAGCAAAAATTGAGGGATCCAAATAATTTATAGGTGCTAATAGTAGCACTCTAAATAAAATAAAAGATAAATTACAAACACACCCCTTGAGATTTACTTAAATTATAATTACCCACATGTTTAAAATTATAGCCCTTACACCCCGTTTGTTTTGGGATATAATGGATGAGAGGGATTAGGATAGAGGTGGGTTATATAGTGTTGTGTTTGTTTGTAGAGTTGGAGAGGGATTAGGATGGAGGAGGGGATTAAGATGGAAGTTGGAAGGGAGATTGGAATGGAGGAGATGGAGATGGTATTAGAAAATAGTGAGAGGATTAGAAATTTTTTTATTTTTTTTTTATTTTTTACATATTGGGAATTTTTTTTTAACATTAATGTTTAATTTTTTTATTTTTTTATGT
>NW_021027939.1:61788-190094 GCF_004153795.1 Camellia sinensis | reverse complement strand
CCGCTCGAGCGTACTGTAAAAGTACTGGATGGGTGAAATCTCCGCTCGACGCCCGCTCGAGCTTGAGACGTGACTCCGCTCGAGCTCCCAATCCTCCGCTCGAGCGGACTGTAAAACAGTGCAAGATGCTGGAAGCTCGATTTTCCCGCTCGAGCGGCACTTCCCCCGCTCGAGCGGGCGACTGAAATCTGGAAATCCCAGATTCGAGCTCCAGGTCCAAAACCAAGCTCAAAAGCATCAAAACCAATCCTCTTGGGCCCATTTTCTGGAAAACATTTATAAACGCATAGAATATCATGTTTCAAAGCTCAATTTTTTAGAAATCAAAGCCCAAGGGTGTTTAATTCAAACTCAATTTAAACCATTTTTTCCAAGTACAAGATGAACATGCAAACATGCATGAATTCAAACCATTTCAAAGCTTCGATCTGATGCTCTAAAGAGCCAATTCTTTTCAAAACATGATGAAATCATGGAATTAAACATAGTTGTGAACATGCATGTAACATTTTGCCATGAGCTCAACTCAAAATCCAACAATACTAACATGCATGCAAAGATTGAGTTTCAATTCACCATTAATGGACCAAATCATGACTTAGCTCTACAATCTAACATGGACCATGCAACAATCAACTCAAAACATGAACAAGAAGACAATGGAGCTACCTTTAGTCTTGTAATTCAAGAAGGGAGCTCAAATATGCAATCTCCTTAACGAATTCTTAAATTACCAAGCAATTCACAAGATGAAACTCAATCTCTCTCTCTCTCTATGGTCGGCCAGAGCAAGGAAAAGGGCTGAGGAAATGGTTTTGATTTAAGTGAAATGAATTCAAAGGTGTATAGGTAGTGGCCCATTCAAGGGCAAGGTTGTAATTAAGTCAAACTCTTTACTTGGCTTATTTTAATCTAATTTAATCATACCTAATCAGTTTTCAGGTAAGTATACCATAAAATCACATTAATCATGACGATCATAAAACATTAATCAATTCCGGATTCGGCCGCCGATAAGGCCTTCAATTAGCAGTTTAAACATATAAGCATGAACAGATAATCATACAGTCAAACAGATAGAATGCAATTTAACTAACATATACTCAGTCAATTCGATTCCAGTTTCAGTCAGTCAGTTCAGTACTTTAATCAGTTCAATTATCAGTCATAATCAATTCAGTTTAACGGTAATCGATGGTTATCGGTAATCAATCAGTCATAAGTCGGTAAACAGTATGAGGGTTGTTACAGCCTTATAAGGGTAAGTTTCTTGAAAAAAAATGGCAAAAATAATAAAATCTGTTCATTATTTTTTTGGGATTGAACTCTTGAACATATGACCAAAATTCGGGAACACATGCCTGAACATTGTTTATTTGTTTGGAAACCGATAACTGAACATTTATTGTTTGTTCAGAAACAGGTAACTGAACATTATTCTTAGGTTTGGACCTGTTTTACTGAGAAAACTAAATCAATCATTATAATTTTTTTTGTAAGAAAAAAAATTATTATGAGAAAACTAAGAAATTCTGTGTACATATATATATATATATATATAGAGAGAGAGAGAGAGCATACTAACTGTGACAATGGTAGATGAGGCAATAGAGACAGTAATCACATTACCTCCTCTTCTTCATGGGCTTTGTTAGGGTTTTTTTGAAAGTGGGGTTTTTTGGGATGTAGGAGTGTAGGGGGTGTGCATTCAATGGGTGAAATGTTTTTACAAGGATAATTTTAGTATTATTTGGAGGGAGAAAAGAAATTTTAAGGGTTTCAAAATTTATAAGTGAGAGTTTAAAAAAATGGGGGATCCAAAATAATCTATGGGGTGCTAATAGCATCACTCTTTTATTTATTTATTTATTTATTTTGTAAATTCTAACTAAAAAAAATAAAAAATCAAATTTTGCCTTCTCAAACACCCTCCAATGTAATTTCACTTTTCAGGGCTGGTTTGGGTAAACCTAAAAAAGATAAAAAGTTATTAAAAAAGTTAAAAAGTTATCACTATTCACAAATTAAAAATATAAAAAAAAATAAATTCACACAAAAAAAAGTACAAGCCAACTCACTTCTGAAGTGATGGTACAATCTGACTTTGTTTGTAGAAAATACATAGGCGGGTGTACAAACAGGACGGTGCTGTTCGGCCCATTGGGGCCCATAACGGGTCCTGTTTTGATAATCTGAACCGTTCAATGTGTTGAACTCGTCGAGTACTATATGTCTACAAAAAATCACGTTGATCAGATATAGATAACTATATGATCAAATCAGTTTTGTATACAAAAAATGGACGGTGGACAAGTTAACGGTTCACAAAAAACTAATTAGATGAGATATTTATCGATATCCGATCAACGTGATTTTTTACAAGCATATAGTACTCGACGAATTTTACACATTGAACGATTTCGATTATCAAAATGAGACCTATGGTGGGCCTCCACGGGCCGAACAACACCGTCTAATCTGATTTCGGACTGGAGGCAAACTTCTTCTATACATGTTCTCAAGTATGCTGCCCATCGTACTGGCTATAAGTCTTAATCACTGTCAGTACGCCTTGTTCTATATTAGGAGTAATATGATAATTTTATTATTTTATATAATATTTTAATACACATTTTTTGTAAAAAATTAAAAAATTATTCTAAACATATATCTTTTTTTCCTTTACTTTTTTTATTAAAAAATAAAAAAGTACACTTATTTTAAGGCCAGGTTTGGCTAAACAAAATAAGTGCACTTATTTTATCTTTTTATCTTTTTTGGGTCACATCAATCAACATCTCATCTCTACTTTTTCTACACATAATACAATAAAAATTAAAAAATACACTTATTTAATCTTCACAAACTTGGCTTAAATACTCCCTCTCAATTTCAATCCAAATGGCGCACAAGTTTTGTAACTTTTCTCTCACTTTCTTTATTTTCCTGTGGCGCGTGTGAGAGATGACTTCGTTTGGCGGAGGGATTGACTTTTTATTTTTTTTGATTATTTTAATTTGAAATTAAAATGTCTCGTTTGAAAAACACTTTTGATTTTTTTGATTTCTTTATTTTCCTGCGGCGCGTGTGTGAGAGATGACTTCGTTTGGGGAGGGATTGACTTTTTGATTTTTTTTTGATTACTTTAATTTGTGATTAAAATGTCTCGTTTGAAAAAGATTTTTAATTTTTTTAATTTTTGTGAGAGAAAAAATGTAATAATTATAGATTAGATGTGATATTTTGTCTTATTATAAATTGGATGTGATATTTGGTCTTATTCAGTCTATTCTATTTTTTGTGACTATTTTAGCCAAAAAAAAAATAGGAGGTAAATTACATTGACACCCCCTGAGGTTTATGTTTATTACAGTTTCTCTCTCACCTTTTGAAAATTACAACTCCTCCCCTAAGATTTAAAGTTTCATTACAGATTCCCCCCTCAGCAATTTAATTTTTTCTAAATACTAATTTTGTCTTCACTAGGTAAATTACATCGACACCTTTCACATTTTAGAAATTACAATCCATTCCCTAAGATTTAAAATAGGATTACCAATTGCCCCATCAGTTAGTATTAGTTGGAAAAAAAATTCATTGAAAAAAAAATCCATTGGAAAAAAAAATAAATTGAAAAAAATTTTTGTTAGTAAAATTTTTAAATTTCTATTTAAAAACCAACATAAACTCATTTTTTGAATTTACGTTTTTTTTCTCAAATTTACAAACTGAGACAACCATTTATAAAAAAAAATAAAATTATCAAACAAGTTTTTATGACAATTTTTAAATTTTTGTAAATATAAATTAAAAATTAAAATCGAAATGGTTATCAAACAGGCTTTAGGTGGCAAAAATATCGTAAAATTAACAAATAATTAAATAAGTTACCAACGTAAGAAATGATTTATCAAAAGATTCTTAGACTATGTATGGTTTGATTTTTAGAAGTTTTTTTAAAAATTAAAAATTAATCTGGTTAAGAAATAAAAAATAATTATCATTTTTATATTTCGAGTGGTTATAAATAATTTTTTACAAATTAAATTGAAACAGGCATACGTATGTATATAACCTACCCAAAAGTTAAAATGATATTTATTTTTTTTTCTATTTCTTAACCAAATTAATTTTTAATTTAAAAAAAAAATCTAAAAATCAAACCATACATAGCCTAAGAATATTTTGATAAGTCATTTCTTACGTTGGTAACTTATTTAATTATTTGTCAATTTTACGACATTTTTACCATCTGAGGCCTATTTGGTAACCGTTTCGTTTTTAGTTTTCAATTTATATTTACAAAATTTTTAAAAAATGTCATAAAAACTTATTTGATAATTTTTTTGGTTTATAAATGGTTGTCTCAATTTGTAAATTTGAGAAAAAAACATAAATTTAAAAAATGAGTTTACATAGGTTTTTAAGCAAAAATTTAAAAATTTTACTAACAATTTTTTTTTTCAAATAATTTTTTTTTTCCAACTAATACTAATTGATGGGACAATTGGTAATGATACTTTAAACCTTAGCGAGGGGATTGTAATTTCTAAAATGTGAGGGATGTCAATATAATTTACTTAATGAGGGCAAAATTGATATTTAAAAAAAATTAAATTATTGAAGGAGAATCTATAATGAAACTTTAAATCTAAAAAAAAAAAAATAATTCCTAAAAGATAAGAAAACTGTAATAAATCAAGCGTGCCAGTATAATTTACCAAAAAAAAAAAAGAAAAAAAAGCTGTCTTTTTTCTTCCCAAACCAATACTTATTAGTGTTTTGTTTTGTTTCACAAATTCTAAAGCCTTTTTTTTTACTGAAGAAAAATCAACAATCTCGTCTCTTTGCTTTGCGTCTAATTTGGGTTTTCCCTTCCCTTCCCTTCCCTTGCCTTCCGCAATTGGAATCAATGGCTATCGTAGAAGTCTTTCTCGGTGCGTTCCTGAAAGTGCTCTTGGGAAAGATGGCCTCTGGTGAGTGGTTGGAATTTCTCCGCCACGAGGGCATTCATGCCCAGCTGAGCGATTGGACCAACCCTCTCTCCCAAATTCAAGCACTTCTCACTGACGCAGAGGATAAGCAATTGACCGATCGAGTCGTGAACCAGTGACTGGACGATCTCCAGGATTTGGCATATGATTTGGATGATTTAGTGGACGACTTCTCCACCGAAGCTTTGCGACAGAAGCTAATGTCTGAGCCACCCTTAGCTAGTTCCAGCAAGGTATGGAACTTCATCCCCACTTGTTGTACCAATTTCAAGCCAACTTCTGTCATGTTTAATTTCAAAATGAGGTCCAAGATTGAGGACATCAATACCAGATTACACAATAGTTTTGAACAATGTTCGAAACTTAATTTGGTTAAGATTGTTGGAACCACACCTACACCTACACCTACTAAGACTTGGCAAAAACCAGAGTAATGAACCTCGCATTTATGGGTGAGAACATGATCAGAGTAAGATAATTGAGCTGCTCGTAAGGGGGATGAATCAAGTCATAGCAACGTTGGTGTAATTCCCATTGTGGGTATGGGTGGGATTGGCAAGACCACCCTCGCTCAGATGGTATACAACCATGAAACCGTGCAGAAGCATTTCGATTTGAAAGTATGGGTCTGTGTGTCAGATGAGTTTAACATTATGAGATAACAAAAGCAATTTATGATTTAGTGACTGCCCAAACTTGCAGTTTTAATAACTTGGAGCAAGCTCAAGTTAAACTAAAGAATGCTTTGGCTGGAAAGAAGTTCTTAATTGTTTTAGACGATGTCTGGAACAAAAAAGACAGTGACTGGAATGTTTTGAAGAAACCTTTCAATGATGGAGCCCAAGGGAGTAAAGTTCTGGTGACTACACGTGACAGAGAAGTTTCAGGAATGATGACAACTGTTGAACTTCATGACATTAAGATCCTATCAAAGGAGGATTGTTGGTCATTGTTTGCACGACATGCCTTCGCGAATACAATTATTGATGCATATCCAAATTTGTATCAATTGGTAAGGAGATTGTGGAGAAATGTAAAGTTTGCCTCTGGCTGCTAGGACACTCGGTGGCCTTTTATGCAGCAAAGTACGAGATGAGGAATGGGTAAATGTATTGCGTAGTAAAATATGGGATTTACCACACAAAAAAATTGACATCCTTCCTGCTTTGAGATTTACCACACAAAAATCTGAGACAATTGTTTATCACCGGATGCAAAAAACTGAAGGACTTGCAGCTCTTGCCACACCGATTGCAGTCCATCAACTACCTTACTTCTCTTCAAGTTCTGTGGATGAATATTTCACAATGGAACAACAACTTCAAAAAGATTGGTTTGCACAGTTTATCCTCTCTTAAAACACTGTCGATTTCAAGCAAAGAAGAAGAAGATCTGGTGGGTTCTAGCTTTCTGATAGATAGGCTGTTGTTGCCCACCTCTCTGATCTATCTTTACATCTGGGATTTCCGAAATCTGGAGAAGCTATCTTCTAAGTTGTTTCAAAACCTCACCTCTCTTGAAGAACTTGAAATTGATGGTTGCCCTAGGCTCAAATCTTTACCAGTGCAAAGGCTGCCTCCCTCACTTAAGAGATTGTGGATTAGGGGAAGTCGGAAACTAACAGGGAAGTGTGAAAAGGGGAAAGGCAAATATTGGCGCCACTTAGCTCACATTCCTCAAATCGACGTTCTTGGTGATGTTGATGTTGATGTTGATGATGATGATGATAATGATGAGTGATAAGCTCTGTGGAGTCAAATTGCTAGGTATCAAAACAGAAACTAATTTGATAAATATAAACATTTAAAAATTATTTTCAAATTTTAAAAACAAAATATTTTTTCAAAAATAGAAACTCATATGAAAAATGATAAGTGTTTTTTATTTTCATTTATTTATTTTTTATTTTTTACTTTTACAGATTTTAGAAAGCTTAATCAAACAATCTGATTGATGGAAAAGATTTCCAGCATTGCTAATTTTTAATGTCTTTTTGCTTATCGATTTTCAAATTTTTTTTGAATGAGTAATCGCTGAAGTATGCAATACATCATATTTTCAAGTTAATCGAATTTTTTTGGATGAGGAAGTTATTTTCAGGGGCGACGCACCAATAAATCCCAAATATGTATCTTATGCTCCATTTAGTCCTATCTTTTATCTTATGTTCCAATTAGTCCTAACATAATGTTATTGACAACTAAACCCGCCTCAATGTAATGTTTACACTTGTATTTTGAATTAATAAAAAATAATTTTGAAAATAATAAAAAAAAATATGTTAAATGTAAATTAGGAGGACCATTATGGAATGAGTAAATAATTTTTAAAATTTTGTTTGGTTTTAGAGTTTTCAAAAATAGTTTTAAAAATTTTAATTTGTATTTTTTTTAATATATTGGCTAATTTGTTTTATTTATTTATTTAGTTTTTAGATTTATCTAATCTACATATACTTAAAAAAAAATTTAAAAATTAAAAATCTTTAAGAAATTTAATAAATACAAAATACATAAGAAAATGTATTAAATTTGTATATTTGTTAATATTTACTGATTTTTTAGACATTTTTTTTTTAAAAATAAATTTTATACGTTTTAGGTGTATGTAGATTGAGTGGATCTAAAAATTTGAAAAACATTGATTAAAATACTTAAGAAGTTCAGTAAAAATAATAAAATACGGATTGAAACTTAAAAACTATTTTTGAAAACCCTAAAACCAATCAGAGTTTTAAAAATTATTTTAGATTCTAAAAACTAAATGAGTTTTGGATTTTCAAATTTCTAAAAACTATTTTTAGAATATACAGCCAAACAAATTTTTAGAAAATTATCTTTCAAAATTGATTATGAAAACCAAACCTTTAGTTTTTGGGATTTTCTGGGCTAGTCATTAATAAATTATTTTTTGTATTTGTTAAGTTGTTGCCTGTATAGTGACTAGGAAAAGTTAGATTGAAAGTAATTAAGCTGGTACAAATTCTTGTTGAAGGGGGAATTTTTTGGCTGGTCAAATAAGGGTCATGTTAAAAAAGAAAGAAGAAAGAGAATGAAATGGTGTGAAATTATGTAAGTAGTTTGCAAATGCTTAGAAAAATTAAACAAATTTTTTGTTGTTGTAAGAGCTACTTTAAAAGTTACAAACAAATATATGCATATCAGGTGTCCAAATATCATTTTGGTGAGTTCTAATAAATATGGAAACTGAAAGCAATTTTACTTGTATTCTTGGAGTTACATTTTTTGTATGAAAAGAATTCAGAGTATTAAGTTTTATCAATCTACAAGGGATTATTTGATACAGAAATGTGCTTTCAAGGATCTGAATACAAAGAGAGGCTTCTTCCGATAGATTTCCTCGTCTGCTTTTATTTCTCAAGGGAACCTCAACAAATGGAAGAGTTCTCATTTCTTTCCAACTTTGTGCATTTGTCCTTGGATATCCTGTCCATCTAGTGATTGTTCGCTATCCCCATGTACACTTTGACCAATCCTGGTAAGAATTTTCTTTAGTTGAAACCGTTTTGGTGTTGTCTTTTGTAATATCTTTACCTAACTTGCATCATATGGCCTTTCATTTTGTTTAGGGGAAATATAGCTTTGGGAAAACTCATGTTTAGAATGTTCAGAGTTTCACAATTTCATGGAGTTATGTTGAATGATTTGTTATTTATCTATAGTTGCATATATTGAAAATATACTGAGCTTGGCTTCCCCCACTATTTTTGTTTGTAAAATTTTTGGGGTAGTATGGTGTATGAGGTGGCAATTCATATATATAGGTTGTTATAGTGATGCCCCAATTTGCTATTTTTCTTTTGATAACTAACTCACTCTCGCAAATCATCAATACTGATTATTCATCAGCTTAAATGTACATGCATTTATATGATGTGTCGTTGACTATATTATAATTTGAATTATGGTTACTGAATAACTTGTATGTCGTAAAAAGTTGAATGAAGTCATTCATTAAATTGTACAAGTAGAGTATCTTCCTATTGTTTTACCCTTTGAAAATCAGTAGGAAAATGCTACCCATTTTGCTCAGAGGGTAAGTTGACATTATTTGATTAATCTTTGCTGCCTTGTTGGCTTTAGTTGATATTTTAGTATTAAGTATATTCTTATACATTACATACAATTTGTTAATTTTTCGTATATTGTTAACATGTTTAGTGTTTCATATGCTTAATCTCCTAAGCAATTCAGAACCAGTGGATGTTTAACACCGTAAATATTGCAATTGAATTTGTGTGATGTTATGTCTATTGCATTTGTGTGTGGAAAAGCCCCCTCCCCCTTTTTTTTTTTCGCATTTGTGCACGAAGAATCAGCCAATTGATGATTATTGGTCTTTGGATTTCAAGTAATATTATATATACAAAGATCAAAATTTCTTTTTAGTGTGTTGTTTCAAATAGTACAGAAACAAAAACATCTCGGAAATATTTTATGAAATGAAGATAAAATAGAAATGTTTGAAAATGTAAATTGAAATATATATGTAAATGTATAAAAGCCTAATAATTGATTAATTAAACAAATTGAGATTCATATAGTCATTCATGCAAAAGAAATAAAAAAATAATGTTACTATGAACTAAAAATTATTATACATTATTAGCATTATGGTTTTAATGAAGGAAAATATTATACATTATGATTTATGGAATCAATTGTTTAACTTTATTAGCATTTATGAAATTTTAGTATTAGTGATGCAACTTGCAAGCGGTCATATATTAGATTTTTGTAAAAATTAACTATCGTGGTTTCTGCTTTCATTATGTTATTTGTAATTTGGTAACTATAAATTACTTGATCTAGTTTTGTGTATTACACAAGTTTATTAGTGTAAATTATGTATAATTGGAGGTTGATAGTAGTGGTGAATTGTTTAATGGACGTTTCTGGCTCTGCAATGGTTGATTCTTAGAACTTCTTTATACTATGGAGAAGAATCCTATTTTTGTGAGCTTGATGATTATCTAACAGCACACTCCATTTTGGATTTGTCTTGATTTGCCACTTGAGCTACCTTGAGTATATATATCATTCTCTCTAAGTTATTTGTGGATACTGTGTTTTTAATCTATCAATTCATCCCTGATGGATATATGCAGACTAGCCATGCTATTGCTACCTCTCTTAATGTTACACATGAAGAAGTTATTGAAATTGAATGATTTTCGTTAGATTGAAAACTCAGAGATACAATACCTTATATACACTCCACATGTTTACAAAATATCTAACTAAAATATCTACCTAACTCACTCTGTTACAACAAGTTGAACTAATACTTGACTTGTTTGGTTTGCAGGACAACATATCTCTAGTCTGGTCTTGGATTGAATCCTGGATGGCTGAGTCTTGATTGGTTACATAACTGTACAAACATCTCATTCCTATGGGGATATCATGTTGCTTGCAAAAACTTCCGCATCCAAACAGGTCACTTTTCGTGCTCCATGTGTTTTGGCTTTTATAGTTTATCTTGCTTTTAGGTTGGCAAAAATGATCTTGTACTTCATTCAAACATTCTATGAAGTGCTAGATTTGAGCTGTTAACCTTAATTTGATGACCTTTTTTGCGATGGACCAAGAATATTTGATGCAGTTGCAATGATGGAATTTACATTGTCTCCTTGGAATCTCATAATGTATTAGGTGTAGGCCTTGAAGCACACCATTTAACGCTTATAATTCCTCTCTTCCAAAATAAATAAGTTGAATTAATGTTTTTATTAATGACTATTGATTAATCTATATATTATGTAGAAATTTAATGTATAAAAAGAAATGATTGTATTATTGATTGATATTTTGATGTATTACAAGATTGATTAATTACAATTCCTATACAATCTATATATAGAAGAAAATGTGGTAGTAGGTGTAGTGGAGGTGATAGTGGGTTAGGTGAAGTGGAGTGTGTGGTGAAGTGGAGGTAGGTGAAGTGGAGTGTGTAGTGGAGTAGGTGAAGGTAAAGATGGGAAATTCTAACAGCCCCCCGCAAACTCAAGGAGGAGAGAAACTAACCAACTTGAGTTTGGAGAGAGTAACAAAACAAGAAAATACATAAAAAAAAGGATAGGAGACACTGTATGGTCGTGTCAGACCATTGGTGAAGACACTGGATGGTGGTGTCATAACGTTGTAGAGGACACTGTATAGGGGTGTCATAACGGTGTAGAGGACACTGGATGGCGGTGTCAGACCGATGTAGAAGACAGTTTATGGGGTCATGTCGGACCGTTGTAGAAAAACAGTTTATGGGGTCATGTCGGACCGTTGTAGAAAAACAGTTTATGGGGTCATGTCGGACCGTTGTAGAAAAACAGTTTATGGGGTCATGTCGGACCGTTGTAGAAAAACAGTTTATGGGGTCATGTCGGACCGTTGTAGAAAAACAGTTTATGGGGTCATGTCGGACCGTTGTAGAAAAACAGTTTATGGGGTCATGTCGGACCGTTGTAGAAAAACAGTTTATGGGGTCATGTCGGACCGTTGTAGAAAAACAGTTTATGGGGTCATGTCGGACCGTTGTAGAAAAACAGTTTATGGGGTCATGTCGGACCGTTGTAGAAAAACAGTTTATGGGGTCATGTCGGACCGTTGTAGAAAAACAGTTTATGGGGTCATGTCGGACCGTTGTAGAAAAACAGTTTATGGGGTCATGTCGGACCGTTGTAGAAAAACAGTTTATGGGGTCATGTCGGACCGTTGTAGAAAAACAGTTTATGGGGTCATGTCGGACCGTTGTAGAAAAACAGTTTATGGGGTCATGTCGGACCGTTGTAGAAAAACAGTTTATGGGGTCATGTCGGACCGTTGTAGAAAAACAGTTTATGGGGTCATGTCGGACCGTTGTAGAAAAACAGTTTATGGGGTCATGTCGGACCGTTGTAGAAAAACAGTTTATGGGGTCATGTCGGACCGTTGTAGAAAAACAGTTTATGGGGTCATGTCGGACCGTTGTAGAAAAACAGTTTATGGGGTCATGTCGGACCGTTGTAGAAAAACAGTTTATGGGGTCATGTCGGACCGTTGTAGAAAAACAGTTTATGGGGTCATGTCGGACCGTTGTAGAAAAACAGTTTATGGGGTCATGTCGGACCGTTGTAGAAAAACAGTTTATGGGGTCATGTCGGACCGTTGTAGAAAAACAGTTTATGGGGTCATGTCGGACCGTTGTAGAAAAACAGTTTATGGGGTCATGTCGGACCGTTGTAGAAAAACAGTTTATGGGGTCATGTCGGACCGTTGTAGAAAAACAGTTTATGGGGTCATGTCGGACCGTTGTAGAAAAACAGTTTATGGGGTCATGTCGGACCGTTGTAGAAAAACAGTTTATGGGGTCATGTCGGACCGTTGTAGAAAAACAGTTTATGGGGTCATGTCGGACCGTTGTAGAAAAACAGTTTATGGGGTCATGTCGGACCGTTGTAGAAAAACAGTTTATGGGGTCATGTCGGACCGTTGTAGAAAAACAGTTTATGGGGTCATGTCGGACCGTTGTAGAAAAACAGTTTATGGGGTCATGTCGGACCGTTGTAGAAAAACAGTTTATGGGGTCATGTCGGACCGTTGTAGAAAAACAGTTTATGGGGTCATGTCGGACCGTTGTAGAAAAACAGTTTATGGGGTCATGTCGGACCGTTGTAGAAAAACAGTTTATGGGGTCATGTCGGACCGTTGTAGAAAAACAGTTTATGGGGTCATGTCGGACCGTTGTAGAAAAACAGTTTATGGGGTCATGTCGGACCGTTGTAGAAAAACAGTTTATGGGGTCATGTCGGACCGTTGTAGAAAAACAGTTTATGGGGTCATGTCGGACCGTTGTAGAAAAACAGTTTATGGGGTCATGTCGGACCGTTGTAGAAAAACAGTTTATGGGGTCATGTCGGACCGTTGTAGAAAAACAGTTTATGGGGTCATGTCGGACCGTTGTAGAAAAACAGTTTATGGGGTCATGTCGGACCGTTGTAGAAAAACAGTTTATGGGGTCATGTCGGACCGTTGTAGAAAAACAGTTTATGGGGTCATGTCGGACCGTTGTAGAAAAACAGTTTATGGGGTCATGTCGGACCGTTGTAGAAAAACAGTTTATGGGGTCATGTCGGACCGTTGTAGAAAAACAGTTTATGGGGTCATGTCGGACCGTTGTAGAAAAACAGTTTATGGGGTCATGTCGGACCGTTGTAGAAAAACAGTTTATGGGGTCATGTCGGACCGTTGTAGAAAAACAGTTTATGGGGTCATGTCGGACCGTTGTAGAAAAACAGTTTATGGGGTCATGTCGGACCGTTGTAGAAAAACAGTTTATGGGGTCATGTCGGACCGTTGTAGAAAAACAGTTTATGGGGTCATGTCGGACCGTTGTAGAAAAACAGTTTATGGGGTCATGTCGGACCGTTGTAGAAAAACAGTTTATGGGGTCATGTCGGACCGTTGTAGAAAAACAGTTTATGGGGTCATGTCGGACCGTTGTAGAAAAACAGTTTATGGGGTCATGTCGGACCGTTGTAGAAAAACAGTTTATGGGGTCATGTCGGACCGTTGTAGAAAAACAGTTTATGGGGTCATGTCGGACCGTTGTAGAAAAACAGTTTATGGGGTCATGTCGGACCGTTGTAGAAAAACAGTTTATGGGGTCATGTCGGACCGTTGTAGAAAAACAGTTTATGGGGTCATGTCGGACCGTTGTAGAAAAACAGTTTATGGGGTCATGTCGGACCGTTGTAGAAAAACAGTTTATGGGGTCATGTCGGACCGTTGTAGAAAAACAGTTTATGGGGTCATGTCGGACCGTTGTAGAAAAACAGTTTATGGGGTCATGTCGGACCGTTGTAGAAAAACAGTTTATGGGGTCATGTCGGACCGTTGTAGAAAAACAGTTTATGGGGTCATGTCGGACCGTTGTAGAAAAACAGTTTATGGGGTCATGTCGGACCGTTGTAGAAAAACAGTTTATGGGGTCATGTCGGACCGTTGTAGAAAAACAGTTTATGGGGTCATGTCGGACCGTTGTAGAAAAACAGTTTATGGGGTCATGTCGGACCGTTGTAGAAAAACAGTTTATGGGGTCATGTCGGACCGTTGTAGAAAAACAGTTTATGGGGTCATGTCGGACCGTTGTAGAAAAACAGTTTATGGGGTCATGTCGGACCGTTGTAGAAAAACAGTTTATGGGGTCATGTCGGACCGTTGTAGAAAAACAGTTTATGGGGTCATGTCGGACCGTTGTAGAAAAACAGTTTATGGGGTCATGTCGGACCGTTGTAGAAAAACAGTTTATGGGGTCATGTCGGACCGTTGTAGAAAAACAGTTTATGGGGTCATGTCGGACCGTTGTAGAAAAACAGTTTATGGGGTCATGTCGGACCGTTGTAGAAAAACAGTTTATGGGGTCATGTCGGACCGTTGTAGAAAAACAGTTTATGGGGTCATGTCGGACCGTTGTAGAAAAACAGTTTATGGGGTCATGTCGGACCGTTGTAGAAAAACAGTTTATGGGGTCATGTCGGACCGTTGTAGAAAAACAGTTTATGGGGTCATGTCGGACCGTTGTAGAAAAACAGTTTATGGGGTCATGTCGGACCGTTGTAGAAAAACAGTTTATGGGGTCATGTCGGACCGTTGTAGAAAAACAGTTTATGGGGTCATGTCGGACCGTTGTAGAAAAACAGTTTATGGGGTCATGTCGGACCGTTGTAGAAAAACAGTTTATGGGGTCATGTCGGACCGTTGTAGAAAAACAGTTTATGGGGTCATGTCGGACCGTTGTAGAAAAACAGTTTATGGGGTCATGTCGGACCGTTGTAGAAAAACAGTTTATGGGGTCATGTCGGACCGTTGTAGAAAAACAGTTTATGGGGTCATGTCGGACCGTTGTAGAAAAACAGTTTATGGGGTCATGTCGGACCGTTGTAGAAAAACAGTTTATGGGGTCATGTCGGACCGTTGTAGAAAAACAGTTTATGGGGTCATGTCGGACCGTTGTAGAAAAACAGTTTATGGGGTCATGTCGGACCGTTGTAGAAAAACAGTTTATGGGGTCATGTCGGACCGTTGTAGAAAAACAGTTTATGGGGTCATGTCGGACCGTTGTAGAAAAACAGTTTATGGGGTCATGTCGGACCGTTGTAGAAAAACAGTTTATGGGGTCATGTCGGACCGTTGTAGAAAAACAGTTTATGGGGTCATGTCGGACCGTTGTAGAAAAACAGTTTATGGGGTCATGTCGGACCGTTGTAGAAAAACAGTTTATGGGGTCATGTCGGACCGTTGTAGAAAAACAGTTTATGGGGTCATGTCGGACCGTTGTAGAAAAACAGTTTATGGGGTCATGTCGGACCGTTGTAGAAAAACAGTTTATGGGGTCATGTCGGACCGTTGTAGAAAAACAGTTTATGGGGTCATGTCGGACCGTTGTAGAAAAACAGTTTATGGGGTCATGTCGGACCGTTGTAGAAAAACAGTTTATGGGGTCATGTCGGACCGTTGTAGAAAAACAGTTTATGGGGTCATGTCGGACCGTTGTAGAAAAACAGTTTATGGGGTCATGTCGGACCGTTGTAGAAAAACAGTTTATGGGGTCATGTCGGACCGTTGTAGAAAAAAAAAAAAAAATGTAGTTGCAAGGTAGCTACAGATCAATTAAGAAAGTTCTAATTGACTGACACAACTCATAAATGGAGGGTAACAAGCTCTACATAAATGAAGGGTAACAAGTATTTGTGGGGAAAATTATAATTCCAACTGACACAACTCAGCACAAATTTATTAACATAAAAGGCGATCAATCAGAAATTTCAATTTCAGACCAAATATATAAGTCCAAATTCCAAATATTTATCCAAAAATTTTAAAATCAACAAACATGTGGATCTTATAGTAAAAAAAATTAGATTTAAGATACCTCATCTTGAGGCAAAAAGTGGAGGGAATGGGGAGAGTGTCACGGAAAATGTCAGTGAGGTGAGGAATGTTGAATCGAGCCTCGAAGTCGTTCTGGAACTTGGACTTCCAATGAGGATCGCTGAAGTCAATCGCGGGAGCGATCGGCGTAGGGGTCGTGTTCTCCGCATGGACGCAAATCTTCTTGCAAAGTCGGCTGAAGCTTGGCCTCAAACTCGGAAGAACCGGGCCGAGGAATTGGTATGAATTTCTCGCCGGAAGAACGATTTTGGAGGCGATCGCCGGCGAGAGTGAGTCCATCAAAGGAGTGTTTGGACTTATGTGATCCCAACGGCAGCGAGTGAGAGAGAGAGAGATTGGGAGAGAATCACATGGCTTCTTCCACCTCTATCTCCCACATCTTGGCTGTTAAAACTGTTCTGCCACCACAAGGGGAAATCACAAGCTCACTGATGAAGTTCTTCCTAATTCAAAAGAACGGAGAGTGACAGGAATAGTCAGCCCAGTCAAAGATCAAGGTATGTGTAGAGGTCCGGCGGGCGGTCAAGGCGAGACTGCCGCCCGCCGGTGAAGCAGAATGACTAGATTGTTAACCTTGCTCTGATACCATGTAAAATAAATTGATATTGTAAAATAAAATGATGTATTATTATTGATTGATTGATTACAAGATTGTTGTATTGATATGTTGTATTACAAATCAGAGTGGCATTATATAGGAGAGGGTTTGGGTAGTAGGTGTAGTGTAGTGGAGGTGGTAGGTGAAGTGGGTGCTAGTGGAGATGGTAGGTGGAGGAGTAAATTGGTAAATTCTAACATTTTTTTCATTTTATCTGCCTTCATTTCATGTGTTCTTTCTATTCTGTTTCTTTTTCCTTTCTTTCGCTTGTATATGTGATTTTTATTTGAGTTTATTATAAAGTATATTTTCATTGAACTAACGCTGCATCCATGCCAACGATGCAAATAAGGGATTTTTTGGTGGCTAAATCAAATTATTCTTGATATTCCATTATTTGATTTTAAAGCATAAGTTATTGCTTCTTCCATTTTTCTCAGATATATCAAATCCTTGGTAGGGTTATAATTAAAGTTGATAATGAGTATTTCTGTGAATATATATATTTTTATCCTCATCAGTATGTGGTATATTCGTTGCACTGGATAATCTTGCTGTTGTGGTGAAATTTATTAATCATTATCATAACGGGCTTTTCTTCTCTTTATATTTTCTTTTACGCATAATTTTAAAACATTTGAGCTCAATTTTCTTCCAACTGCTGGGTTCTGAAATTGACACTTTTTTATTATTATTGTGATTTGTGACTATTATAACATACTGTAGGGCTTCACTAAACTGAAGATGTAGACCATGTGTATCTAAATATGCTTAATTCTGTCCTAATTTCAACATGCAGCACTGAAATGCTTTCTTTTCTCTCTTGAGTTTGTCTACTTGCATTTGAGTTTGTGTTAATATCAATAGCGCTTAAGTTGGCGGCGATGCAAGAATTGTTTATCTCACTGTTTGCATCGTGCTCACAGTGGACAGGTTAAAATCCATAATTTCTTCAGGGTTCTGAGATTGAAGGCTTGTAATCTTTCTGAAAAGGTTAGTTACCAAGTATTTTTCACTTTTTATGTAACCTACTGATCTTTAATATGAATATCCTTTTTTTGTCTCCATGCTTGAAAGGCCTTTTTAAGTATGACATTTTTGTCTAGTTCTTTTTCGATTTCTGACATTTGAACTGAAAAATCATTTGTTACATATATATTTTTTAAAATTTAATTTGCCATGGAGTGAAGGTCAATATACATTTGAACAATAAAATAGTCACAAAACAAATTTTTAACAAGGATTTGTGTGTGTCAAATGCCGGTACTTTTCACACTTCCGGAGTTGTGTAGGACACATGTTAAAGGTGTTCTTTATTCAAAAATTAAACTTCATGATTTATGACAGTTGGGCAACATGTCCTGATGCTGGCCAATATGTAACTCGCAGAACTTAAATGTTGTGTTACTGATTTCATCTAGTTTAGAGAAAATTTTTAATCATGAAGAAATATCAAAGGTTTATACAAAATTTTTCAATTTGACCATATTTTAAAAGAGGATGATAAATTACCTATAAGGAGTGGGGTGTGGGTGGAGAGAGAAGTCATTATAATAATCTGCACTTTTGCGCCAGACACAAATTCTGCTATATCTGTCTCTGCCATCATCAATGATTAAATATCTATATAATTCACTACTAGAAAGTTCAATTACAACTTACACGATCCCATTACAAGTGTGAGGACACTCTAAATCCACATATTGCCCAATTAGAAGCAAATCAATTATGAAATTGATAGATGATTGATTATTATTTGTGGATTGATATGCCTACTTTCAGTATGTATACATAGCCAAGTAGGACTAGTTCAGTTGACTAGAATTCTTGAATCTCTCATCGAGGTCAAGGGTTCATGTCTTTCCATGGACAAGGTTCCCCCCCTCCCCAGGCTATGATTGCAAATGTCCAAAAAAATAAAATAAAATAAAATAAAGAAATATATTACCACTTGGAACTTGCAAACTGGGGACCCTGACATTCCAAAGTTTTATAACAGGATGCTCAGCTCCTGATTGGATTCCAAAGCTGCAATGGCTTGTCACACTTGATTAAAACCTGTGTTAAGTATCAAATTTAAAAATACTAGAAGCAGGTCTTTCCTTAGTTTTTCTTATCAACCTGTACAGAAGTGAGTGCAGCAAGTATTGAACGATGTTCTCCAGAAACTTCACACTAGTGACTGCAAGGCTACGACAATTATCATAGTCATTAATTCCTCTGATTTACTTGAACAAAAATACTTAAGCATTAAGTTGCACAAATGATAGTTAATTAATGGAGAAGGCAATATAAGTTAGTACCACAGTATATTAGATTTGTGAATCATAAACTATGCGATTTGCCATGTAATAGTACTTTTATTTGTTGTTGTGTATCTATTTTCTTATGATTTGATGAGTCACTAAGTTTCAATGTTGGACTGTGGTGACGTCCCATGTCTGTCCATGCTGCTTAAAAGACCCATGTTGTGTCTTTGTGATGACTTGAACATAGTTGCTGGAACATAGTTGGTGGTGACACAAAATGGATGTGAAATTATGGTCACTAATAGGAAAATGCAATATTGTATAACTATGAAGAACGGTACGGGTATGTCGATGTGGTAAAATCTAAAAAAAGTAGGGTACGGGTACGGGTACGGGTACGGCTTCGGCTTGATACTTTCGTAAAAAAATATTTATTTTTAATTTGGAGTAATACAAAAATTAATTAAATGATTTAATTTGTTAAAATTCAACTTACAATTAACATTTAATGTCAAAAGTAAAGGTATAAACCAAAATTAAATGTCATTATATTAAATAACTTACAAACCACAGCTTAATTTTATAATCATGCTAAGCATAAAATTAAAAATAAAAATAAAATCTAATGAAAGAAATTTTATCTCTGTAGTAGAAGAAAATAGTATTTCGATTGAGGTATGGTATAACTTGGGTATATACTAAGTACATCTGGGTATGCCAAAAATTGGGAAGAAAAAATTTGGGTATGTGTTTTGTGTACCCCGGTACGTATGCAGAAATACCATATGCTGGTGAGTACCTAGTATGGGTATAGCATGTTTGTAGAAGTACCCATACTTCATAGCTGTATAACTATGTAGACAATACTAGGCTTTAGTCTTGAATGGATGGATATGAGGCCTTTGTTGTGGAAATAAATTAGATACGTGAATAAATTATGCTCACTTGCTGTCCACGGAATGTGAAACAACACTACAATTTACAGCTACTTGATTTGAGAAAGTCTTCATATTTAAGACGGTATTCTTTCTTGATTTCATCACCTATCTCATGGCGATTACTCTATGTTGTAGATATTTGGAGTCCTTGATGTGGAGAAAAAGGGTAAAATAACATTCAAGCGGTGACAATCTCTCATTCTCTCTCTTAGTTATACATGCAATCCCCAATTGGTCCCAACTTTGCATCCACAAAGACAAAAATTAAATATTTTAGGTTATGTACATCTAAAAAATAAAAAATAAAAAATAATTAAAATATTAAAATTTTTGACTAAAAACAAAAAAAAACACAATAAACAAAAAAACTCAATGTTTTGAAAAATTGTTTCAATTTTCTGAAACCAAACAAGATATTGTTTTTTGTGAATTGTATGTTCTTGCCTTGTGGGTGATCACATTGTTTATATGATTTGATCAGTATAAACTTTACTGGCTCATTTTCCGTTTTAGTCTTCTTTGTCTTCCTACATTCTATCTTTCAAAAGTTCTTTAGAAGTAATATTGTGTCTGACTGCTTGACTTTTTACTCCATGTTCGCTATATTTGCAGTTATAAATGACTATGACTATGATTATTTATTTGCGCAAAATGGTCTTGTGGCCTATAAGGATGGGAAGCTCATTGGGACACAGGTATTGTCTAAATCTATACCGAAATTATTTATCTCAAGTCCAAGATTCAAATGATACTTTTATAAATATGTTGACAATTCTTCACACTGTTCTTATGAACAACTAAGGTCTTGAATATTTTAGACATAATTGTACAAAATGTAGGAAAATTGGGTGTATAATTTGGCCTCTTCAATGGAAAATGCTATTGAATAATGCCTTGATACAACAGATTCTTTAGGTTCTCTTCTGAACCATTTTAGTTCTGAAAAAGGTAGAGAAACAATAAATATTTGCTAACATTATTAATATTGTTTAAATTAAATCTGCCAATTCATCTCCTTGAACAACCTTAAAGTTCCTGAGCAATGGAATGTAATTTTAATATGTTTTGCAGAAGATAAGTTGCCTTCAGCCATATTTATACACTTGGGGTCCACTTTGTTATCTTTTCCATTTTTTGTTCTTTTGCTTACCTTTTTTTTTTAAATTTTTTTTTTTCCTGGATTCGTAATTCTGCAGAGCTTGAGATCATATCTTGGAGAAGAAAAACTTAAGGTCAGACCCTTCTCCTGTTCTTTCCTACATCCTAAGGAGGCACACTAACTCACTAAACAAACTGCATTGTTATTAATTAGTAATTTGCGAAAAGCCAAGTCCCCAAGGGGACACTCTAGCAACTTAGAGGCAAGACCCAAGTTTGAATTTCTTTAACTTACCTAACCAAACCAAGCCTTAAGTCCTATCAAATGGGGTCGACTACATGAATCCTTCTTCTCCATGCGTCCCTATCAATGGCCATTTTGTTAGTCACATTAAGTAGATCCATTTCTTTAACTTACCTATCCAAAAAAAATAAAATAAAAATGTAATTTGCAAGAAGCCAAAGGGACCATAAAATTAGAAAAGTTAGGCTCATATATTTATTACACTATTAAGGGTAGAAACAACAAAATATGCCCCTCTCTCCATCCTTCAATAAGATTACAGATCAACATGCTTGTCAGAAACATCAATTTTTTTCCAAGTTGTTTATAGTATGGTCAAGAAGAGCAAACTTTTTGATTTTTTGTTGTTGTTGTCAAAGTCAGTTTAGGTATAAAAAGTTATGTTGGTTGTAGCCATTGGATGGTAGGCTTGGTCTATATATGGAAAAAACATTTATGGTACATTATTAGTTTATGGATATGACATTTTTAAATGATTTGCAGGGATTTATTAATTTTGGGCTGCATTACATTGCTGACTTGGATATTGCAATAAAGATGTTTGTGAAGTGCAGGCACGGGTTGCAACTATCCATATATGTTAAGCTTCTGAGTCCGTTTCTTATTCAACTTCTTCTTTAGTGGAACATTTATAGCGTTCCGAAGCGGGTTGCTCAATGTATCACCAATTGGCCAAAACTGCAGCCAGGAAGAACGGGATGAGTTTGAAAAATATGACAAGGTACAATATCTTAAATTGTGATTAAGATTAAGTTCAAAACCTGGGTCTCTATAAGAAACACAGTTGATATTGGACCTCTTGAAAATTGCTATACTAAAATTATATTCAGGTTCTGAACATACGACCTAAGATGGTGTCTGTGCTCTGTGAGAAATTTGCTCACCTTAACCTCACCTTTTCCATTGAGGGAAAAATAAGTTTTGATGTGAGTGAATGTTATTCCTTCTTTATGCTTTGATGATTCTTAAGGTGATAAAATAAATGATAATAAGTCATTGCAGTTGAATTTATGTTTAGGCTTAATGCTTGCATGTTTTTAACAAGTTTTCCCTCAAGGTTGGGACAAGACTTATTGCTTGAGATATGTGGATGATTTTCATGAAATCCACTTCTTTTTATGGTATTTGCCATGTGACACTAACTTGTTATTGAAGGTTCGATTCCCTGTAGTGATGTCTTGTGTTGTGTCGTGTCGTATGAGTTCAGTTTTTATTTTGCTGACTAGTTTTTGGTACACTGTTGGGACTAAAGGAAGGGCTTGGATGTTGTTTGAATAGGGAGGAAATGACCATGAGATATACGAATCAGAGCGAACCATGGGGCACACAGGTCTGCTCTATATTTCAGCTTATTTTTGCAGTTCAATACACCATGGAGTTCTCTATTGCCATAGCATCCAGAGAACCAAATGCATTGTTAATATGGTGCCATTTGCAAAGAAATCTAAAATCTTCGATCAAGTCAATTCATTTTGTTTTCGACAGCATCCTCATGCATCTATCTCATTTGTTAAAGTTGGATAATTACCAAAGAAAATGAATCCATCAACAAAAGAAAGAAAATTGATGATATTTTCTTATAACGTTCCAAATGATATTGTACATAAAACAGGTTGTACTTGTTTTAAATGCTATGGAAAACAAAATGAATTAAATATTGCAAGTTGAGATGGAACAGTTTCATTTTCATTGAGTACCCAAATGCTTTTTAAATGGATATCAATGTCAATGTTCCTCTTTTGCCATTTTAATTTTATAATCATGGTAATGTGAACTTTTTTCTTGTTCTATTCCCAGTTACCAGCCCTGAGGATACTGTAAAGCAGTGTACAGCTCTCTTCCTAAGCAAGCAGGTTTGATGGTCCCTGTGGTTATTTCAACTTTGTTGCCGTCAATTATTTTCCATTTGTAATTTATAGATATAAGAATGATGGGTAGCAGAAATATCTGTTTGAATCTGTAGTTCCCTTCGCAGGCTTCATTTCTGTATTCAAGTGACGGCTATTTTCATGTTGCCAGTGTTCATTAGAAGTTCAATTTGTTATTTGAATGAGATCACAGAGATTGATAGGCATTGCCAATATTTTTGTATGAAATAAGAATCCAATTATTTGTGTTCAGCTTATTAAAGCCCAAATGTCATTTGAGATTTCTTTCATATGGACTACTGTCTCTCTACCTTTTCTTTTCTGTTTTCCTGTTTTGTCTTGGATATCTATCTTAGTAAAGCAATTTATTTTGGCAGTGAAATAAAATTTTGGGAATTATGCAGGTTTTCTTCTAATGGATTAAGTAATGATGATCATTACTGAAATTGATGCAATACCATAAAAGAATAAATCTTCTAATAAATAGATTGTTTTACATATTTAATTTCCGAAGGAAAATACCACAAACTCTAATCCTCGAGTAGCACGCTATCTGGGAAGCAAGATTGATTTGACCACCATTTGACCAGGTCCGAATGTTTTTCCAGTTTGTGCTTCAGCAAAAGTCTTATTTGATTGCACGGAAGTTAGATTCACTTTGCAATAAACTAACATTTCCTTCTTGTTTCCTCTTCCTTCCTATAATCAGGTTGATGTTTACTAGTTCAGCAACCCAATATTTTTCCTCAGCGAAAGTTGGGCATGTTACTGCATCAATGGCAAGTTTACCTGTTATGCCTACTATCTTCTTGTGGTTTTGTTGCATTATCTTTTGTTGTCATTTCGGATCCTTAACACCACCTTTTCCTGCAACAAAATATCGTCACATGTTTGGTTGTGTTAACCTTTTCTGTTGTCTATTTTACCTTCTTGAAAATATAGAAACTTGATTGGGAAACTGTTTTCGGAAAAAATTTTCTGAAAGCAAGCCACATTCTATGAGACACCAAAAAAATTGTTTTTGAATGTTTGAAAATTATTTTTTTACCAAAATGAAAATGAAATAAAAATGATGGATATTTTTAAACTCTCTGTTGTTTTTGCTTTTGAAAAGACAAAAAACCAAAATGGAGAGAATAAAAACACTACCAAATAGGTAAACACTGCAATTCATGCCTTCATTTTTGTTAAAGCAGTCAAAATTTCTCTATATGCTGTCTTTTTTCTAGTAGACTAATAAATTTTGTGTTCTGTTCTTGATCTTGAGGATATAGCATTAAACCATGATTCCACGTACTGGTTTCTTAGTAATAATACAAGTGCACCATGGAAAATGTAAGGTAGCGTTTGGTAGAGTTTTCTAAATACGATTTGAGAATAGAATTATATTTTGAGTTTGTGAGTTTTAAAATTATGATTTGAGTGTGGAAAGTTTGTTTGGTTATGAGTTTTGAAAAGAATTTTGGAGGGAGTTTTGAGTTTTTGAAATTAGAAAAGTTATTTGACTGAAGAACTTAAAGCTCATAACCAAACACATAACCTAAAATTCTATTTAAAGCTCATATAAAAATAAAAAAAATTGTGAAAATATTTTTTATTTACAATATAAAAATAACAGGTGCCAAAAAAAAAAAAAAAAAAAGAGAACACTGTTCCATTCAACCGGCTAGACGTCCGGGAGGACGACTGGGTTAGCCAAATTTTCCCGCCTTGAAAGGAGTTTTCAAAAGTGAGTATAGAATTATAATTTGAAAGCTGAAAACAAACACTACACTCATGAAAGTAGGTGGAAATGTGTTTGGCAAACATAACCAAACACGGCCTAAAGTTTGTCTCTTCAGATAGATCCTATGTTTACTTCTATTTATTAGATTTCCAATTCTTCTATGCAAAACATTTTTTTTTTTTTTTTCCAGGTAACTTTTAAGGGTAAATTATTATTATTATATTTATTATTATTTTTTCATTGAATGTGTAGGACCAGAATAGGAAAACGATAAACGACATTAAATAACAAGATTTGAGCCCAGATATCACTCACACCTGGTAACGGAGCACCTTTTCCGCTAAGCCAACCCTTGGTCTATGCCCTCTAGGATAAATTATACTTAGCATCCATGTACTATACACCGAATTTCACTTTAATTTCTCATTTTTCTAATTGCAATAGTAAATCCATTACAATTTTAGTCAAAGTACAATATAGACATTCCATTATCTATCGTTTGGAGAATTGATGGTGAGCTTCAATGGGTTCGTATACCACCTGTTAGTTCTTGGTCAGGTCCCAGTTATTCATTGTGTTGTGTGTTTTTTATTTTTTTTTTTAATCATAAATTTTTTATTCCTTGTCTGGGGCCTCAATCTTCTCAAGCTTCAGGTGGCTTAGTTGGGTTGATGCCCGACATGCGCTTTGCTTTCAGCACATCATTTGTACAAGCCTGTGATGCCACTAACCTCACCACATTCAGCTTTGGTGACATGGGGTGGTAATGGATGGGTGAAGGGGTGAAGGGGTAGTGGTGACTCTAGGTGGTGGGGAGGGGGTGGGGGAAGGGACGAAAGGATTGGTAGAGAGAATCATTTTAGAAAAAGCAATACTAGATATCATGAAAAAAATTTCATGAAAATGATCATGAAAGATTTATGACCCTTGGATTACAGTTAAAACGAAGCACCATACACTAATCAAGATAATCCAATGGTTATAATTCTTTCATGATCATTTTTATGAAATTTTTTTCATGATCCCTAACTTTTCTCTTTTAGAAATGAAGAAGAAGAAGAAGAAGAAGAAGAAAAAGAAAGGTAGTAAAATTGCATAGGTACCCTAAAAAATGACTCAACACCCAATTAACAGAAGAGTGACATTGGAACTTGACAATAAATGGAATGGGTTAACTGTTGCAATTGAAAAATGAGAAAAGTTAGAGATCATGAAATTTTTTTCATGAAAATGATCATGAAGGATTTATGATCCTTGGATTACCTTGATTAGTGTGTGGTGCTTTATTCTAAGTGTAATCTAAGGGTCACAAAACTTTCATGATTATTTTCATGAAATATTTTTCATGATACCTAGCATTGCTGTTGAAAAATAAGGGATCAAAACGAGAACAAGTGCAGGATGTCAAGTGTAATTTACCCAACTCTCATACAACGTACAAATGTCTTCAAAATATGTCACTAGATGAAAACAACAAATGTCACCAAATCTTACATATCCACATGATATTTGTTATGTACACTATATACACTAGGATTTTTAATTTTCCATAAGAGGTGTTGGCCTCTTCGGAACAGTAAGAACCTCAACATCTACTTCCAACATCTTAATCACATCCAAAATGGTAGGCCTCACAGAAACCATTGCATGAGCGCACAAAACCCCAACTACTAAAAGCCTTTCCACCACCGCCTTCACACTTGCACTTGCTTCATCTCCTCCACCAATCTCTCTCAACAATAAACTATCCAAAGCCTCTTCCATCTTCCCCGCCTTCACCAGTGACCAACACCAATCTGTGAGCACCAATGCCCAAACCAGCGACTCCTTTGATGAGTTCAAATCAAAATCACCACCACCAAGAGCTTTCCTCCCACACATCATCTCCAAAACCACCACCCCGAAACTACACACATCACTCTTCTCGCTAAAGTGCCCATACAGTGCATACTCTGGAGCCAAATACCCATGTGTTCCAACAACCTTACTAGTAGTGAGATGAGACTGCCCTTCTCTGCTTTCTTTTGCCAATTCAAAATCGGCCACTCTCACCCTCATCTCTCCGTCTAACAGTATATTTGTTGCCTTGAGTAAGCTAACCCATTTGCCACATCCAAGATTATGCTCTTCCTTTGAGGCCAATTTAGTGGTTGCTTATGGTTTTGATCTGAAGGAAGCAAATGGTCATTAAGATTACCGTTTGGCATGTAATCGTACACCAGGTATTGAATCTGGCCAATCTCTTCATACAGCACATTGTTTTCATCTTCATAATTTGACACTCTACAACAGCAGCCTCTGAGAGGCACGAGATTTCGATGCTTCAGATTGCTGAGAATGTCAACTTCATTGTAGAACTCTTCATTTCCTTAAAAATCTAATTTTATGAGTTGTTTAACTGCAATCATGCTACCATCAGCTAAGGTCCCTTTATAGACAACCCCAAAACTTCCTCTCCCGATGAGATTGGTTGATGAGAAATTCTTGGTTGCCTTCTTGAGCTCGTGAATTGTGAACCATTTCGAACCCATGTTAGGCCTGATCATTGTTCTTGCTCGCCTAGACCCCAACTCCCCTTGATCATCTCTCTTTTTCCTCCACTTCTTATACCGTAGAAAGTACAAACCCAACAAAGATATGATTAGCAAGACCACAACACGTGCTCTGGATAGTCCATGTTAGTGTATATTAGTGTATCATCATTGTGTTTGTTAGTGTAGTGTAGCATTATGTTAGTGTATCATTATTTAATTGTTCATAGTGTAGCATTATGTTAGTGTATCATTATTTAATTGTTCATAGTGTAGCACCTTTCGGTGGGCAATCATCCAAGGCATCCAAGGCATCCTCTATAAATAGAGTGCCTTCTTTGTGTAATTGATATATACAATTTATAGAAACAATTGTGCCTCTCTCTCTCTCTCTATTCGCTCATCTCTATCTTCTCTCACTTTCTCCAATTATTATTTCATGGTATCAGAGCACAGTGTTACATTTCTGGCAATTTGCAATTTTGGTGTTTAGTCCCATCCACAGCGGCACTACATCAAACCACTCGGAATTTCCTCACGATTCCAACGGCACCAAGCCCGGCCTCAGAAAACCTTTCACGCACCAACACGCGCCACCAGTGTCCACTGCGCGTCACCATTTCCGCCACCACTCTCACACGCGCCCGCACGCGTCATCCGTTGTTTCTCTCTTTCGACACGCGCCTACACGCGCCCACACGACCCGCGGCTGACGTCAGCGCTGCCTCTCCCGTACGCCGCGCCTGCTATTGTGCACCCGCGTGCGCCGAATCATCTACCGTGCGCCGCGTCTGCGCCTGACTGCTACCGTGCACCGCCGCTTCCTGCTAACGTGTTCCTTCCTGCACTCTGCTAACGTGCGCCACTGACATATTTGCTGACATTATCTCTGTCCAGCATACCTTTCCTGGCTATTTTCGACCTTCCGGACTCACTGGTACACTCTGTTTTACCTAATTTTGCTCCTACAGGTCTATCATATTACTTTAAACCCTATTCAACTAGTATTATGGATCGTCATGATGCCTCCCATCCTATTTCCGTTATTTTGAATGGTTCAAACTATGTTCTGTGGGCCCAAGCCATGTCCTCCTTCCTAAAAGGAAAGAAGCTCTGGCGAATTGTCACCGGGGATGTGACTAAACCTAGTGTATCATTATTTAATTGTTCATAGTGTAGCATTATGTTAGTGTATCATTATTTAATTGTTCATAGTGTAGCATTATGTTAGTGTATCATTATTTAATTGTTCATAGTGTAGCATTATGTTAGTGTATCATTATTTAATTGTTCATAGTGTAGCATTATGTTAGTGTATCATTATTTAATTGTTCATAGTGTAGCATTATGTTAGTGTATCATTATTTAATTGTTCATAGTGTAGCATTATGTTAGTGTATCATTATTTAATTGTTCATAGTGTAGCATTATGTTAGTGTATCATTATTTAATTGTTCATAGTGTAGCATTATGTTAGTGTATCATTATTTAATTGTTCATAGTGTAGCATTATGTTAGTGTATCATTATTTAATTGTTCATAGTGTAGCATTATGTTAGTGTATCATTATTTAATTGTTCATAGTGTAGCATTATGTTAGTGTATCATTATTTAATTGTTCATAGTGTAGCATTATGTTAGTGTATCATTATTTAATTGTTCATAGTGTAGCATTATGTTAGTGTATCATTATTTAATTGTTCATAGTGTAGCATTATGTTAGTGTATCATTATTTAATTGTTCATAGTGTAGCATTATGTTAGTGTATCATTATTTAATTGTTCATAGTGTAGCATTATGTTAGTGTATCATTATTTAATTGTTCATAGTGTAGCATTATGTTAGTGTATCATTATTTAATTGTTCATAGTGTAGCATTATGTTAGTGTATCATTATTTAATTGTTCATAGTGTAGCATTATGTTAGTGTATCATTATTTAATTGTTCATAGTGTAGCATTATGTTAGTGTATCATTATTTAATTGTTCATAGTGTAGCATTATGTTAGTGTATCATTATTTAATTGTTCATAGTGTAGCATTATGTTAGTGTATCATTATTTAATTGTTCATAGTGTAGCATTATGTTAGTGTATCATTATTTAATTGTTCATAGTGTAGCATTATGTTAGTGTATCATTATTTAATTGTTCATAGTGTAGCATTATGTTAGTGTATCATTATTTAATTGTTCATAGTGTAGCATTATGTTAGTGTATCATTATTTAATTGTTCATAGTGTAGCATTATGTTAGTGTATCATTATTTAATTGTTCATAGTGTAGCATTATGTTAGTGTATCATTATTTAATTGTTCATAGTGTAGCATTATGTTAGTGTATCATTATTTAATTGTTCATAGTGTAGCATTATGTTAGTGTATCATTATTTAATTGTTCATAGTGTAGCATTATGTTAGTGTATCATTATTTAATTGTTCATAGTGTAGCATTATGTTAGTGTATCATTATTTAATTGTTCATAGTGTAGCATTATGTTAGTGTATCATTATTTAATTGTTCATAGTGTAGCATTATGTTAGTGTATCATTATTTAATTGTTCATAGTGTAGCATTATGTTAGTGTATCATTATTTAATTGTTCATAGTGTAGCATTATGTTAGTGTATCATTATTTAATTGTTCATAGTGTAGCATTATGTTAGTGTATCATTATTTAATTGTTCATAGTGTAGCATTATGTTAGTGTATCATTATTTAATTGTTCATAGTGTAGCATTATGTTAGTGTATCATTATTTAATTGTTCATAGTGTAGCATTATGTTAGTGTATCATTATTTAATTGTTCATAGTGTAGCATTATGTTAGTGTATCATTATTTAATTGTTCATAGTGTAGCATTATGTTAGTGTATCATTATTTAATTGTTCATAGTGTAGCATTATGTTAGTGTATCATTATTTAATTGTTCATAGTGTAGCATTATGTTAGTGTATCATTATTTAATTGTTCATAGTGTAGCATTATGTTAGTGTATCATTATTTAATTGTTCATAGTGTAGCATTATGTTAGTGTATCATTATTTAATTGTTCATAGTGTAGCATTATGTTAGTGTATCATTATTTAATTGTTCATAGTGTAGCATTATGTTAGTGTATCATTATTTAATTGTTCATAGTGTAGCATTATGTTAGTGTATCATTATTTAATTGTTCATAGTGTAGCATTATGTTAGTGTATCATTATTTAATTGTTCATAGTGTAGCATTATGTTAGTGTATCATTATTTAATTGTTCATAGTGTAGCATTATGTTAGTGTATCATTATTTAATTGTTCATAGTGTAGCATTATGTTAGTGTATCATTATTTAATTGTTCATAGTGTAGCATTATGTTAGTGTATCATTATTTAATTGTTCATAGTGTAGCATTATGTTAGTGTATCATTATTTAATTGTTCATAGTGTAGCATTATGTTAGTGTATCATTATTTAATTGTTCATAGTGTAGCATTATGTTAGTGTATCATTATTTAATTGTTCATAGTGTAGCATTATGTTAGTGTATCATTATTTAATTGTTCATAGTGTAGCATTATGTTAGTGTATCATTATTTAATTGTTCATAGTGTAGCATTATGTTAGTGTATCATTATTTAATTGTTCATAGTGTAGCATTATGTTAGTGTATCATTATTTAATTGTTCATAGTGTAGCATTATGTTAGTGTATCATTATTTAATTGTTCATAGTGTAGCATTATGTTAGTGTATCATTATTTAATTGTTCATAGTGTAGCATTATGTTAGTGTATCATTATTTAATTGTTCATAGTGTAGCATTATGTTAGTGTATCATTATTTAATTGTTCATAGTGTAGCATTATGTTAGTGTATCATTATTTAATTGTTCATAGTGTAGCATTATGTTAGTGTATCATTATTTAATTGTTCATAGTGTAGCATTATGTTAGTGTATCATTATTTAATTGTTCATAGTGTAGCATTATGTTAGTGTATCATTATTTAATTGTTCATAGTGTAGCATTATGTTAGTGTATCATTATTTAATTGTTCATAGTGTAGCATTATGTTAGTGTATCATTATTTAATTGTTCATAGTGTAGCATTATGTTAGTGTATCATTATTTAATTGTTCATAGTGTAGCATTATGTTAGTGTATCATTATTTAATTGTTCATAGTGTAGCATTATGTTAGTGTATCATTATTTAATTGTTCATAGTGTAGCATTATGTTAGTGTATCATTATTTAATTGTTCATAGTGTAGCATTATGTTAGTGTATCATTATTTAATTGTTCATAGTGTAGCATTATGTTAGTGTATCATTATTTAATTGTTCATAGTGTAGCATTATGTTAGTGTATCATTATTTAATTGTTCATAGTGTAGCATTATGTTAGTGTATCATTATTTAATTGTTCATAGTGTAGCATTATGTTAGTGTATCATTATTTAATTGTTCATAGTGTAGCATTATGTTAGTGTATCATTATTTAATTGTTCATAGTGTAGCATTATGTTAGTGTATCATTATTTAATTGTTCATAGTGTAGCATTATGTTAGTGTATCATTATTTAATTGTTCATAGTGTAGCATTATGTTAGTGTATCATTATTTAATTGTTCATAGTGTAGCATTATGTTAGTGTATCATTATTTAATTGTTCATAGTGTAGCATTATGTTAGTGTATCATTATTTAATTGTTCATAGTGTAGCATTATGTTAGTGTATCATTATTTAATTGTTCATAGTGTAGCATTATGTTAGTGTATCATTATTTAATTGTTCATAGTGTAGCATTATGTTAGTGTATCATTATTTAATTGTTCATAGTGTAGCATTATGTTAGTGTATCATTATTTAATTGTTCATAGTGTAGCATTATGTTAGTGTATCATTATTTAATTGTTCATAGTGTAGCATTATGTTAGTGTATCATTATTTAATTGTTCATAGTGTAGCATTATGTTAGTGTATCATTATTTAATTGTTCATAGTGTAGCATTATGTTAGTGTATCATTATTTAATTGTTCATAGTGTAGCATTATGTTAGTGTATCATTATTTAATTGTTCATAGTGTAGCATTATGTTAGTGTATCATTATTTAATTGTTCATAGTGTAGCATTATGTTAGTGTATCATTATTTAATTGTTCATAGTGTAGCATTATGTTAGTGTATCATTATTTAATTGTTCATAGTGTAGCATTATGTTAGTGTATCATTATTTAATTGTTCATAGTGTAGCATTATGTTAGTGTATCATTATTTAATTGAGTGTAGTGTAGCATTATGTTAGTGTATCATTATTTAATTGTTCATAGTGTAGCATTATGTTAGTGTATCATTATTTAATTGTTCATAGTATAGCACCTTTCGGTGGGCAATCATCCAAGGCATCCAAGGCATCCTCTATAAATAGAGTGCCTTCTTTATGTAATTGATATATACAATTTATAGAAACAATTGTGCCTCTCTCTCTCTCTCTATTCGCTCATCTCTATCTTCTCTCACTTTCTCCAATTATTATTTCAGTCCAAGCACTAGAGCCAAATGTTTGTTTCTTGAAGAACCCATTTGAGAACCAAGTGGAAGATTCAAGATACATGTTATGGAACCAGTACTGTTTGGTCCAAACTTGATGATTTTGGCAGCATATAGAATTGTGAAGTAAAGGTAGTTAATGGAGTGAGACTTGTTTCCATCGATTCTGATCAACTCGGCTTGGTACACAGGCATCATAGAAGGTGACATCAGTGAGGTCCGGCTGGCAAGCTGAGTCAAGCGGAGTTGACGGGCCGAGCTTGGATGCCCAGTCTTGGGTTGACTCTATTGAGGCACAAGTGTTGCAGGACATGACAAATTGGAGAGGGTCAAAGCAGAGGGACGTGGGATCGGAGGGCAGAGAGAGAGAGAGTCAAGCTTGGATTGGAAGTCAGAGAGACAAGAAATGGAGGTGAGTAAGTTGGGTAGGTGGAAGAAAGAGGTGGTTTTGAGGTGTTGGGCCAGTGCTGTGCCATAGAGGCTAAGGAGGTCTGACATTTGCAGCAAGATTATGTGGAGAATTTTTTAAAAGCTTTCCTTGAAAGAAAGGCACAATCACAATCCTCTTTCAAATTGATTGACTTACAAAACACAAATTATGACTTTCAATATGCCAATAATGCTCTACAATAAGACAGTGATTTGTAAGTTTTATACAACATCTACAAATAAGATAATCTAATTTGAATATTTCTTAACACAAACTATACCTATAATTTGTATGCAGTATGGATTGTGGCCTCTTTGTATTCTACATAATGAGACAATATATCAACCATGAACCTATCATCTTGACATTGTCGACACAAGACGTAAGGTTGTTGAGGGTAGAAATTATAGAAAGATTTGCAGCCGAAGTTGGCCGGTCATGGACAGAACTAATTCAAATGCCACCAGAAGAAGAACCAAAAGTTTAATAGTGAAAGCACACTAGTGAAAGGAAGACCTCTATCGATCAAAGCTCTGATACCATGTTAAGTGACCAATTTTTTCGAAAGCCTAAGTTATTAGGACATAGGCTTAACAATGTATATCAAGCTATCTAATAGTAGCAATACCGTTGTCGCTAGAGATCACAAGGGTCGATTTTGCTCGATTTTCGGCACAACTGAGTTCCCGATTGTTGAACTCCAAGATCCATGTACTATTGGCAACCAACGGAACAACTATTTGAGATCTTCGAAAATAATACATAGCTTCTTTGCTGTTGATTCCAAGCTAGAACAAATGTTAGAGACGGAGAAAGTTTAGAGAAAGAATTTGTAATATGTGAGAGACAAACAGAGTTTAGAGAGAGAAAGTAATACTCTTGAGATCCCAAAGGTCTTCACATGATTTGAGATGATGGGGAGTTGCGCACAATTATGATTTTAGATAATGGAGGAGCTGTGTACCGTTATGATCTGGATGAGTAGGTAGATAATGTAGAGAAGGGAGTTGTAACTTGGGTGAGTTTGGTTAGGTTGGTGGCTTGTCCAAGCGGAGAGCATGTTGCACCAACCTGCCCATGTCCAACCTCCTTGCCTAAGCTTTGAGTTTTGGTTAAGCTTTGGTTGCCCGCAAATGAATGGACTCGTTGGTTTCTTTGATCTTTTTCCGGGTTTCTCCGCAAATGAATGATCTTTTCCAAATTTTAGTCAATGTAACTTTTTTGGTCCTCATTGAAGTTGCATCATGAGAGTAGCAGAAAGAGCTCTAGTGCAAGCACATGCACAAGCTAGTGGTTCTCTCTCTATTTTTTAATCAAATTTTGTACAATAATTATGAGGCCAATGATTCTTTACAAGGCAAAATGTTGGGTAATTAAGAAACCGCACATTCATAAAATTAGTGTAGTTGAGATAGGATACTTTGATCGATGTAAAATATTGTAAAATACATGTGTGGTAAAATACATTTATCCAAAAAAAAAAAAAAAAAAGAAAATATAAAATTAAAAATAAATATATTCGTGAAATGGTGTAAGAGTAACACCAATTAAAGATAAGAGATAGAGTGATCTTGTACAACGAAAACTTGTAAATGCAACAAGAAGGAAGAATGATGTAAATATTGTAAATGAAAACCTTATGATGTAAATATCGTAAATGAAAACTTTATGAGGGAAAGACCTATATGAGCTGCAATAGTAAAAAGGAATTGAATTTATTTAATGTAATTGAACATATAGCCTTTGATAAATAAATAAATAAAGAAGAGATTCATACGGCTGACCCGTCTGATTGGGAATTTGAGACAAAAGGCATGGTTTGATTTGGTTAGCAACAAAGAAGAAAGTGTTATTAGAGAATGTGTCTATGGGGCACAACCTAAGTCACCTTTCCGCTCTGAATTTGTGGATTTGCGAATTTAGACCAAATTCATGTAAATTTGCGAATTGCAGGGAGTTAATCAATGAATTAGGTAATGTATTGGGGGAAATGCCTTATTTAAGCAAAGTTTGTAGACAGGACAGTTGACTGCCATTATTAGATGGCTCTGCCAGTGTCATGATTATAGATGCTGACACCAAGTTTTATTTACTAACATGTAAGAGCATCCACAATGGACACATTAAGGAGGGTGTTAGTGTCAGTTAGTAAGTTTTAACTAGCAAGGTTTATTGTTTGGTGCTGTAATGGATCGGTTAGTGTGTGTGTTAGTGGTGTGTATTAAAACGTTTATTATTTGCAGCGATGGTTTTAGCTAGCGGGGCGGAGTGTGTTTGTGTTCTTACGGGTTGACCGGCCGGTTGACCGGTCAACGGCAATTTTTTTTTTAATTTTTTTTTTGGGATTTATATATATATATATATTTAACACACATCTTAACACATCCATTGCACCACCACTCACTCTCTAAAATTAACAAACTTTTAACACACCTTAACACATATTTTTGGGTCCCACTTTTATCACTTTTTGTCATATAACACACTTTAACACACTTTTTTAGTTATTCCATTGTGAATGCCCTAAGAGAGATGTAACTTGAAATTTGAAATAATGAATAAAAATGCTTGTTCAAAAAGTTGAGTTTGTGACCAAATGCAAGAATCCAAACAAGGATTAACATCTTTTCTGTGTTACTTTTCACAACTAAATTATCTTTTTTTATTATAAATTAGCTAAATAGAATATTATTTAGATTTGTAATACACAATTTATGTATTATTTTTAATGGAACTTGTACGGGGAGCAAATATTCCGGCAAGCCCGTACTCCTTTCTTCCGAGCTCCGTCTCTGTCCGATCACCTGCGAGCCAATAAGGGTGAGCTACCCGGCGGTGTGTGGTCGGAAAAACCCTCCGATGATCAAGTTAGCACACACCTTAGGATAAAGAGAGAGAGAGAGGAGTGTTTTAGTGTAGGAATTCCTTACAAAGTGTTCATCTCCTTGCGTATGGGGGACACAGACATGCTTATATACCCTCTGCGTCTCATATCCACTCCTAGTCATCTCCCGACACGTGGCTTTGCTATCCCATCTGTCAGTATAAACCTTGCTGAATGTCACCTAATCCCAACTGCCTGCCCTCTCAGTTGGAGCTCGGCAGCCGAGCTTCTCTATCCACGGCCGTGCTGTGCTTCATACCCAAGCACTTCACTGGCTAGGCCCGGGGAGGACCGGGCTAGGCGGCATCCCGGCAAAGCCGAGCCCGGGGCACCTCCTGTGGTCGGCCTTCCTGCCGATCAAACGGTTTCCTCGGTTGACCACGCATTTCCGGGCGCCGGTCACTCAGCTTGTCTGGCTTCAGCCATCCCCTGATCCAGTAGCTCGGTCAAACCGAGCACTGCCTTGCCGAGCTTCTTTACGGTCTGGGGCGGCACACACTGAGCCCAATTTCTGCCCGGCCTAAGTTCTGGCAGCCCATCTCCGGGCGGATAGTCGATCATCTCGGCCCCATGCACCGTTGGGCTCTCAACCTGCTCGGCCGTTACCTCGGCCCAATTTCAGATTATAAATCACCCTCTCAATTGCCCCTTAATTCCGTCCGCGCGAGCGTGACTGGGATTACCTAAACTTCGACCGGGGTAACATTTCTTCGGTTTTCAAAATGCCAAAGGGCGACCGGGCTAGTTAATCATTACTGTCTGCAAACTTGCCCGGTTGTACTCCTCGGCTGACATCCTCTTCTTTGAAAGTATCCCGGTTGGCTCTTCGACTCTTCAACCTGTCTCTTCAGTTCTGACGTTGCCATAAATGGGGACACGTGGTGGGCTGCCATTGGTCCTCGAGCAGCCAACCCGCCGTTTTTACCAGAATTTGAATTTAGGCGGCCTCACTTGCCTACATATACCAGACCCCTCTTGTTCAATTTCTTCCTACTGCTTCTCTTGTACCTGACGCTTCGGAGCTCAAGCACTTCCTCCCAGCCTCGACTGCCATTCTTCGTTCTTGAAGGAACAGTTCCTGCCCTTCACAGGTAAGACCTTCAATCCCTTTTTAGTTACTATTTTCTTTAGTATTACACACCTTAGGGCACTGAAACGTAGCTCTTAGGGCATAGGCCATAGAAACCATCCCAAACCTCCCACTGTTCTTGGTGTTCTTTATTTTCCTGAAGAACACTGTGGAACTGGGGCGGACCGGGCTCCTGGTCTTCATTTGATCCAAAAAACCAATCTAACCGAGCAAATAACATGTTTGCCTATATCCCAGCGAAAACCGAGATAACAAAAGGACTTGGTCGCTCAACCGGGCTAACATCTGGTCTGCTTGGGCGACCGAGCTCCTTAGTTAGAATAGACAACCGAGGTGGTTTGGCACTCTTAATGACCGAGCTAAAGTCCAGCTCCTTTTGCGCGACCGCGCTCACACTTACACTTGCCATCCTTTTCCTGCAGAGTCCAAGGGGACCACTGTCATTCCTGAGGCTCTCAGGACCGAGTAGCAACCAATTACCACAGTGCCAAACCCCTCAGCCGGGCTATACCAAGCCGGCCACAAATGGGGAAATTCCGCTTCCTAGTGGATACTCCGGCCGCGCTCGCTGCGTTCAGGGAGGAGTACGGCGTCCCGGCCGATGTCCACCTGGAGCTCGCAGAAGAAGAGACGACGCCTTGGGGTAGAACAGAACAATGCCCCTTCACCGTGCTGTCGATCGTCGAAGGAGGACTCTGCTTCCCTCTGAACCCACTCATCACCGAATTCCTACGCCGAACCGGGCTAGCACCCACCCAAGTGTCTACCAACACTTACCGGATAATAAACGGCGTGCACGAGCTAAACAACCGGTTAGGCATAAGCCTAGGTTTAGCCGAGATCCTGCGCCAATACACCCTAGGCCACACCTGCGACGGTCTCGCCTATTATCTCAAGATTAGACCGGGCAGAGAGAAAATCGTGACCGGCACACCAGACAAGGATCTTCACGACGATGATTTCTTCTGGGTGTCTGGCAATTACGAGACAGCCGAGGTACCGGGTTGGATGATAAGCAAAAACTTTGGCAGCACATGTAAGCCGGGCAAACTATCTCGGTTAATACACTTTGTTCGTGTTTTTGTACTTTAATCATTTTCTTTCTTGTTTCTTTTGCAGCAATCCAAGCCTTGCAAGCCAACTACCATTTCCCCAACGTAGAGGCAATCAGGACCGCGCTCTGCTACCGCGACCGAGATTGCAACCAATTGCTGGGCTACAGTCCCACATACAGATACTCCGCTCCCCGCTGGAGTAAAGTTACAGACTTCCTACGCGCTCCAACACCTCCGCCAGATCCAACTCTACCAGACGTTCCCCTCATTCGCTTGACAGAGGAACAAGAAATGGCCAAGCGCAGCAGAATCAAGAACCTGCTCACCGCCACATCTGCCGAGATGCCGAGCGTTGTCACTCGCTCGCCAGCCGCCGGTCAATCCAGTGGCGCTGTGGTCGCCCTTGCCTCTCAAGCGACCGGGCAATCCAGCCGAGAACCTTCTGCACGACATGCCGGTAAAAGAGCTCGGGCAGACCCATCCGCCGAGCTAGTCGCCGAGCTGACTACCGAGCATCCATTTGACGCCCCCGTCCCAGTGCCGGCCTGGCGTCCACAGTTGAAGCACCGGGGTCAGGACATTTCGGCCACGGCTTCGATCAAGGGCGACAAAGAGCATTTGCTCGCCTTCGATCTTTCCAAAGCTCTTCTACTACCGAGCGACGTGGTCGGCAGCGACCACATCCCTAACACTCGGTTGGTCAAATCATCAGTGAAGTCTATGGCTAGGGTAAGTCAATGTTCCTCTGAAAATTTCACAAGTGTTTGCCCGGTTCCTCTTCTAATCAACTTTGCTTTTTGCAGGCCATTCAGAAACAACATCTCGTATTGGAGCGCATCCATAGGCTTCGGAAAAAGGCCAATGACACAGCCAGCCAAGTGGAGAGCCTCCAAGCCGAGCTCGGCCGGGCAAAGTCTTCGCTTGAGATTGCAAACGCCGATAACAACAGACTGCTCGGTCAGCTGGATGCGGCCGAGAAAAAACGGGATGAGCTCCAGACCGAGGTAGACGCGCTCAAAAAGTCGAAGAAGAAAGCTTGCCGGGCTGTTAACAACGCCGGCTTTAACGAAGCCAAGCAGAGCTACAAGAAACAAGTCTTTGCAACACAAGACATCTACTTCAAGGCTGGCTGGAAGTCCGCCTGCGAATACCTCGGCCAGGGCTCTGACACCGACGTATTTGCCAACCCTCCTCCAGCTTCGTTACCGGTCTACCTCGTGCTTTATGCAAACGACGTCGTCAGCGCTTTGCAAGCTGAGGCCGATGAAGGGCTTGAAGAGGGAGACGGTGAGACAGAATCTGAGACAGAAGAGGCCGAGGTGCAAGAGCAGCCCGGCAATGACGAGCCCGGTGCCCAAGACATAAGTCCAACCATCAACCTTGATGCCGGCGAGGACGAGTTTACCAATCTCTCCCCCTTAGTTTAGTTTTCTTTTCTTTTTTGTATTTTTGCTTTCAACGCTTCTGATGTAACTGGGCTCTGTCCCCACCTTTTGTATTGATTTTCTTATCAATGAAAAATTTAAATTTTGCCAAGTGTTTGCACGGTTGTCATCAATTCCATCTTCAGCAAAACATCTCAGTATAAATCATTGTTTGAACAAAACACCTCGTCAACCGGAATTCATAACTCGGTTGAAGTACTTAAGCAGAACAAAACAACAAATTCATAAACCGAAATAACCATCCCGGTTGGTAATAAAAAATTTGAACAAATCATCAACACTTCCAACCGGAGTACATCATCTCGGTTGGGAATCCGAAGTTGGACAAAACACCAACTCTTCCAACCGAAGTAAAGCGTCTCGCCCCTTAAAATTAAAACAACAGCCCAAGTGCTAAAGCCAAATTACTTCTATAAATTGACAAAAAGAATTACATGCTGTGGTGCAAGCCAAAAAATTTCTTTGCACAAGAAAAGAAAGCAAAAGGAGGGAACTTCGATGGTGCGCGCTAACTCCGCGGCGCTACCTCCTCCAACTGGTTGTGCCTCGGTTGGCATTGCGTGCATCTCATCATCTGCCACAACCCAATCACCAACCTTGAATGGTCTGGGGTGCACCGTCTTGTTGTATTTCTTGGAGAGCTCTTGTTGGTAGGCGGCCACATGGATGAGGGCCTTCTCTCGACACTCTTCCACTAGGTCCAACTCCAAGGCAATAGCCTCGGCGTTCAGTTCGGGCTCGAAACTCTCGCTTCTTAGGGTGGGCATGCCAACTTCCAGGGGTATGACCGCCTCCATGCCATAAGCCAAAGCATATGGAGTTTCCCCGGTAGATCGTCGCGGGGTTGTTCGGTATGCCCAAAAGACACTGGGTAATTCCTCAGCCCATTTTCCCTTTGCCTTCTCCAGCCGTTTTTTCAACCCATCCAGTATAGTCTTGTTTGATGCCTCAGCTTGACCATTGGACTGCAGGTAAGCTGGGGTGGAGTTGTAGAATTCTATCTTCAAATCTTCGCAAAATCCTCTGAATAGGCGACCATCAAACTGGGTGCCGTTGTCAGAGATCAAGATCTTGGGGACGCCAAACCGCGTGACCACGTTCTGCCAGACAAACCGCTTCACGTCTTTCTCTTTGATGGTTGCCAAGGGCTCAGCTTCAACCCATTTCGTGAAGTAATCTGTGGCCGCGATGAAGAATTTCTGGTTGCCCGGTGCTGTTGGCAGTGGTCCCACTATATCTAGCCCCCACATGGCGAAGGGCCAAGGACTGGTGAGGAGAAGAAGTTCCCTAGCAGGCTGATGGATCTGATGGGCAAATTTCTGGCATTTTTCGCACCTGCGGACGTACTTTTGTGCGTCTGCCTGCATGCATGGCCACCAGTATCCCTGCGAGATAGCTCGGTAGGCCAAGGACCTGCCCCCTATGTGGCTGCCACAAATGCCTTCGTGAATTTCGTACAAGAAGGCCTCCACACTATTCGGGTGCACGCACTTTAGATAAGGACCAGTGAAGGACTTCTTATACAACGCGCCAGATGGAGAGAGCCAAAACCGCTCTGACTTCACCCGGATTTTGTGTGCGTCTTTCTTGTCAGTTGGAAGAGTTCGGTCTCTGAGGAACAAGATCAAGGGGTCCATCCAGGAAGGACCTAGCGCGGCGCAGAGTACATCCGCCTGCCCGGCGTCTTCAATGCTTGGCTGCGGAAGAAAGTCAATTAACAGGGGGTTTGGAGACGTACTATCTACCATGGAAGCGAGACCGGCCAGTTCATCAGCTCGGCTGTTTTCTTCCCGGCCAATCTGTTAGACTCTGATTGCCTCGAACTGCTTGATATGTTCCCTGACCAGAGCTTGGTACTTCGCCATCCTGTCGTCCTTTGCTTCATAAATCCCAGAGACTTGGTTAACCACAAGCTGGGAATCACTGTACACCAGGAGCTCGGCAGCCTTCATTTGGATCGCGCTCTTGAGCCCGGCGAGAAGTGCCTCGTACTCAACCTCGTTGTTAGATGCTGGGAAGCCAAGCGTGATAGAATGTTCAATGGTTAGGCCATCCGGGGAGATAAGAACGATACCTAGGCCGGCACCATGACGGTTGGACGCTCCATCAACAAAAAGCTTCCATATTTCCCCCACAAAAAGCTTCCAGCAGTCTGATGGGTCCTGAGAGTTGCGAAGGGCAGTGGGATCACCACTGCTCGGCTGTGCGGTTTCAAGTTCTGTGTTGACCGGTTCCAATTCAGTCCCCCTTGGTGATTCGGCACCGGACTCAGCAAGTTGTTCTATAATGCTCAAGTCCGTGAGCGAATCATCAGGTTGCGGTGTTAAGCCGGCCGCAGGTTCTGAGCTGTGTGGGTCCATTCCTTCCCCCCTTGATGATTCGGCACCGGACTCAGCAAGTCGATCTGTAATGCTTAAGTCCGTAGGCGAATCATCAGGTTGCGGTGTTACGTCGGCCGCAGGTCCTGAGCTGTGTGGTTCAATTTCTTCCCCCCTTGGTGATGTGGGACCGGACAGAGTGGATGGGTCGGTGATACGCAACTCCGTCATCGCATCACCGGGTGGTATAACCGTGCAAACTGAGGGTGCTTCACTGGTGCGCGCAAACTCCGCGTCGCTACTCCCACCAACTCGTTGTATCTCGGATGGTCTTGCGTGCACCTCATCATCTGCTACGGTAATATCGACCGGGCACACCAGATGAGTGCCAGGTGAGAACTCGGCGACGAAGTCGGCCAAAGTCTGAGCTTTGATAGCAATGCGCGGCTGGAACTTTACATCAAACTGTCCCAACTCGACCGCCCACTTAAGAATCTGACCGGAGAAGTCTGCTCGTTCGAATAAGGCTTTGAGGGGGAACTTGGTCAAGACGATGACGGTATGGGCGTGAAAATAATGCGCCAACTTCCTTGAAGCCATCATCAATGCCAACGCAAGCTTTTCCAGCGGCAAATATCTCGTCTCAGCCAGCAGTAGGGTCTTGCTGACATAAAAAATTGGGAAGTGCTTGATTCCTTCAGCGCGGACTAGCACCGCACTGACCGCGTGCTGGGAAACGGCAAGGTAAAGGTAAAGTTCCTCTCCCGGATTTGGTGTAACCAACAGTGGCGGAGTAGACAGATATTCCTTGAGCTCGGCTAAAGCTTGGTCACACTCTGCGTCCCACGAGAACTTTAACTTCAATGCTTGAAAGAAAGGGCGGCAGCGATCTGATGACCGACTTATAAATCGATTCAGCGCGGCGGCCATCCCGGCCAGATGCTGCACATCCTTAGCCGAACTGGGCTGTTTCAATTCTTGCACGGCTCTGATCTGAGTAGGGTCTGCTTCGATGCCTCGGTTCGTGACTAAGAATCCCAAAAATTTTCCAGATCCCACGCCAAAGGCACACTTTGACGCATTCAAGCGCAGCTTGTGCTTCTTGAGGATGGCAAACATCGCGGCTAAGTCGGATAAATGGTTTGCTTCATGTCGGCTCTTTATCACCATATCATCGATGTAGGCCTCCATTGTCCGGCCAAGCAAAGGAGCAAACATTTTGGTCACCATCCTCTGAAAGGTTGCCCCGGCGTTCTTCAAACCAAAAGGCATAACTCGGTAGCAAAAGAGTCCCCTTAGAGTCGTGAAAGAGGTGATCTCTCGGTCAGGCCCGTGCATGGCAATCTGATGGTAGCCGCGGTAGGCATCCAAGAAACTGAGCCTATTGTGTCCAGCCGTCAAGTCCACTAGCTGGTCAATGCGCGGCAAAAGGAAGCTGTCTTTCGGACAAGCTCGGTTGACTGTCTTATAGTCGACACAAACTCGCCACTTTCCATTCTTCTTGGGCACCACTATTGTGTTAGAAATCCACCGAGGGTAGTGCACTTCCTGAATTGCTCGTGCCTCAAGCAGGTTCTTAACCTCCTCTGCAACTACCTCGGCGTGATGCAGTGCCGATCTCCTTGTTCGCTGGATGACTGGCTTTGCTCCAGGGAAGACGTTGAGGTGATGGTAGATAAAACTTGGCTCGAGGCCGGGCATGTCGTAGGGCGACTACGCGAAGACTTCGATGTTGGCCATTAAAAACTCAACCATTTCGGTCCTCTCTATGGCCGTGAGACTTGAGCCGAGCAAGAAGAACTTGTCCGGCTGTTCTGTATCAATTTGCACCTCAACCAATTCCTCAACAGCCTTGTCTTCGGCCTTGGTGCCCACATCATCCAAGACACCCTGGTCCTTCGGTCCCTCAATCATTTGAACGAATCCTTTGGCAGCCCGGCTTCCGTTGACTGCCACGAAGCACTGTTTGGACATGACCTGATTGCCCTAAATCTCCTCGATCGCCCCCATAGCCGAGGGGAATCTCATCACCTGGTGGTAAGTCGATGCTACAGCTTGCATGGCGTGTAGCCATCCCCTTCCAAGGATAAGGTTGTACGTCGAAGGCACTTGTAGCACCCAAAACTCCACTTGCTTGACCACGGATCCCGCTTTGACCGGCAGGATAATCTTTCCCAAGGGCCACTCCAGTTGCGAGTTGAATCCAACCAGTGGCAAAGTTGTTGGAGCCAAGTCTGTCTCCCGGAGTTTAAGCTGCTTGAACGCATCATAATACATGATCTCGACCGAGCTTCCCTGATCGATCAAGATCCGCTTACATCAAAGTCCTTGACGCGTAGTGTTACTACTAGGGCATCGTTTGTGGCGGGCGTCTGGATCGCTCTAGATCCCTTGAGGTAAACTAATCACGTCTTTTTCTTCAGTCTTCCCCCTTTGATGGCAGGCTGTACCGACAAAAACTTCTCATATGGCTCTGCCTTTTTTTATCATGCCCCGGAGTTCGCAAACACGCTCCGGTTCCCACGATGCCGTGATGACATTAATAACTCCTGTGGTGGTGCGTCTCGGGTCATCTGTCCCCTGGGATCGACCGGAGCCTGATTCGGCTTCAGCCGCCATCAATGTTAAAGGGTCTAGATGCCCGCGCAACCAGCTCTTCTCAGTGTTGCCTCAAAGGCAAACATCCTTAGTCCGGTTGGCTCTCTCCCGGTGGAATGTGCAACAGATACCGCGGATTTGTAGCCCTTTTTGTCCGTCGCCACTTAGCAGGAAACCGGAGACAATACTCCCATCTCGGATTTCACTAAGTTGCGGATAGATTGGAATCTTGAAGACGGGTTTTATGCCAGTCCTTGCTTCATCCTTCTGGTTTGCGTTCCGCTACTCATCGTCGGGGTAGTCATTCCCGGTCATTCCGACGTCCTCTACCCGGTTTTTACGATTCGACAACCACGGTCCGATTCCTCTGCTCGGTCACTTTGACGGCTGGACTCTTGCCCAAACTGCAGTGCACTTTTGCCGCTGTCTTCTTGTCTGGTGCTACCCGGAAGTGGCCGTCACGGTAGAAGCTGACGCGTCATCCTCTACTCGGATGTGCTCTTGATGCGCCTAGCATGAAGCTGGCCATGGAGGTCGGCTGGTGCATTGCGTAAGCGCAGTCCGCCAGTCTATGTCCGACCGGGAAACCACGCTTATATTGCGTTGATTGCAAGGTTGACCATAATGGGGCAGTCCAAGATCTCGTTGGAACGGTTTCCCAGTACCTATGAGTTGTATACCTTCAAGTGTGTCGCTCGGTTCCATTTTGACACTGAGCAAATGATCGACTTCCTTTGGTGTCTTGTGTGGTTTTGAAGCGTGTAACAAACGCGTCGCCAACTGATACCACCTTCTGTATATGCTCCCTGTCCGGGCAAAACTCCGAACCACTTTAAGCCCAGCTCGCCTAAACTTGACGGAATATTAGGCACATAATCCTGTCATAATTGCGCCTATGGTCCGGCCATTAACCTGTCCCGAAGTGCTCACAATGCATTGTATGGATTAGTTTTTCCGTCATAAGTGTGAACTTTAGGCTTGGGGAAGCCTGTCGGAAGCAGTGTTGTTTCTATATCCAGGGGAAAGGGGTGGCACTCAGCCTAGCCAAGTCCGTATCTTCAAAGAGTGGCACTGCTTGGCGGGGTGTAGACATTCTGACCTCCTCGTTGGCGTGAACCCCGTAGGATAGCCGCTGGAAGACAGGTATTCTCTGAGCTTCGCGCCGGCGAGCCCGCTCCTTCAAGACCGCCCGTAAATCCTCTGACTGAGCGGAGTAAGAGTACCTCGACGTCGTCAGCGGATGTGGGTTTGTAAGTGCTGTCTTGCGCGCTAGACTTTTCTGTATGCGCGTCGGAATCACCAACCTGGTAACTTCTGGTAATGGATATGGACTGAGTACGTCGCTGACTCTGGCCACCTGAACGACAGGATGGGTGCGCTCACTGTGGTCTCCCACTCCAGCTACACCCTTCCCTTTGACATGCTGCTTCAGATCCTCCATCTCTGCCGCCATTCGCCGGATGACAGCATCTTGGTCCCTTAATTTACTTTCCAGTCGCCTGGCGTGTGAGTCTCTCCTCCGCCGATGACCGTCTGGACTCCGCGAATGACCATGACTTCTTCCGCGCTTATCCCGCGCGTCTACCGACTGTCCTCCAGTGGGCGTCCCAAGTCCGCCATTGGATGGATGGCGGGAGGACCTTCTCTCCTTCGGGTGAACTCCGGGTAGCTCCGTCATGGCAGACAATGGAAACTCGTCGTTGTTCGCCATGGACGGCGATCAGATGAACCTGGAAGAAAAGGTTTTGTCTGTCAAGCTTCCCCAGACGGCGCCAATTGTACGGGGAGCAAATATTCCGGCAAGCCCGTACTCCTTTCTTCCGAGCTCCGTCTCTGTCCGATCACCTGCGAGCCAATAAGGGTGAGCTACCCGGCGGTGTATGGCCAGAAAAACCCTCCGACGATCAAGTTAGCACACACCTTAGGATAAAGAGAGAGAGAGAGAGGAGTGTTTTAGTGTAGGAATTCCTTACAAAGTGTTCATCTCCTTGCGTATGGGGGACACAGACATGCTTATATACCCTCTGCGTCTCATATCCACTCCCATTCATCTCCCGACACGTGGCTCTGCTATCCCATCTGTCAGCATAAACCTTGCTGAACGTCACCTAATCCTAACTGCCTGCCCTCTCAGTTGGAGCTCGGCAGTCGAGCTTCTCTATCCACGGCCGTGCTGTGCTTCATACCCAAGCACTTCACTGGCTAGGCCCGGGGAGGACCGGGCTAGGCGGCATCCCGGCAAAGCCGAGCCCGGGGCACCTCCTGTGGTCGGCCTTCCTGCCGATCAAACGGTTTCCTCGGTTGACCACGCCTTTCCGGGCGCCGGTCACTCAGCTTGTCTGGCTTCAGCCATCCCCTGATCCAGCAGCTCGATCAAACCGAGCACTGCCTTGCCGAGCTTCTTTACGGTCTGGGGCAGCACACACTGAGCCCAATTTCTGCCCGGCCCAAGTTCTGGCAGCCCATCTCCGGGCGGATAGTCGATCATCTCGGCCCCATGCACCGTTGGGCTCTCAACTTGCTCGGCCGTTACCTCGGCCCAATTTCAGATTATAAATCACCCTCTCAGAACTGTACAAATTTTACAATAAGTATTCTGATATGAAGACAATTGATATATGAAACTCACATTTATAAATATGTATATATATTCATATAGATGCTTTGAAGGCACTCCTGCTCTTGAGATATTTTCATTAATGGAGCTTTCATGCTCCCACTCCCACTCAACGGATCGGTGACTTAGGGCACAACCCTTGTACAACCAAATAAAAGATGAAGAAAAGGAAAAAGAAAAAATACCCAAGATAGACCCCTTGTACAACCCAAAATACATCTATTGCTGACTAGTGAAATGCTCCAATGTTGCACCAACTTCACAAAAGAAGTTTTCTCATTTATTCTGTTTAGCTCTACTAATGTTACTAATAGCAATAAAAGATCAGCAATGTTAGGTATCATGAAAAACTTTTCATGAAAATAATCATGAAAACTCTATGACCCTTGAATTACACTTAGAATAAAGCACCACACATTAATTGTCTCCTGAACTATTTCATGAAAACGAAAAGGCATTAACAAGCCTTTTGGGTGTCGCACCGTTTCAAGATTGGGACTGCTTATTCCTTTCAGAAAAAGAACTCCATACCCTTGTTATCAACCAAACTCCCAACAGTATGTTCCACACAACCTTCCTCCTTTCCCTTAAGCCTATTGATCCCAACATCTCTCCCTCATTGCCCTTCCTTTTCTTTGCCATTACCACATATCTTTCACAAGTTAAGACATCAATTTCTATTTCTTCCTAGCAGACCCTTGGTAGCATGAAATTCCAATGGAGAGGGGACCTTGCTCCTTGCTCCCCTCCCTTCCAACCTTAAACTCTTCTATAGGGCTCTTGCTTCCCCATCCCTCCTCCCGCTCCCTCTCCTGCTCCCGCTCCCGCTCCCACTTCGTGCAACTATAAGCAGACCTACTAACCTTAAAAGATGAATTATTATTTGGGTGCTTCTCTTTGTACCACTTCTGCATCCTAAACTTCTCCAAGAATACCAAAAGAAAAAAGCACTGATGTTTTTCTTGGGTATCATATTTGCCCCCATATTGCTGGATTGACAAACTAACCCAGATACCAACCCCTCACCATTTCCATCTTCTACATCCCCCTCTGCACAGCCTCTCAAAATTACTGAGTTACCTATACCACTCTTCACACTTTCCTCTTGATTTTCACAGGTCAAATGGAGCCCAATAAATGACTTGTTTTTGAATCCTCTAATATAACTTTTTTGTAGATCTCCTGTTCTACCCCACCGAGAGGAATCACAGCCAAAGGAGACACAGAGACTGGATAAGATTTCTGAACATTAGATAAATGAGCCCTATGAATCTCCTTAAAATCCCCTTCCTTCTCACCAAAAGACTTTGGCCCCATACCCCTCCATAACCAACATACCTTCATTGCCACTCCCGGAAACCTCTATTGATCTGCTGGACTGTAAATCTGTTTCAGGATTACATGCACTATCTTCAACAGAACAGGTTAACTACGATTTACATACATAGATGAAACACACTCCCTCTATTTATACATGCATTCACACACAATGAAACAAAAAGATTGAAGGTGAGATTGAGAGACAATTGAGATATGAAGGGATGGAGGCTAAAGGTGAAGAGGCAATGGAGGCTAGGTCATGGTGGTGAGGGTGATGAGGTGTACTAGTGTGATGGTTGTGGTGGTGTTGTCACTGCTGGTGTGATGGTTGGAGGGTAGAAGGAGAGAGGGGGGATAGGCTTCAAACCCTTTTCTTTTGTATCTCTATTTACAATTCAACTGCTGGGGAAAAAAATAAAAGTTTTTCATTTATCCAATCGTAGGAACTTGGAAGAAAGACACAAGATGTATATTGTGATATATACATATATAATATATTAAAAATTGGACTCAGTTTGCTTTCCTAGGCCTAACTCAAAAATATTTTAGGCTGAGCAATCCCGGCCCAAGACTGGCCCAAAGACCTAAAAAGTTTGCCTAGGCCCAATTGTTTTTTGGGCTGAGCTCAGGTCGCTCTGGTTCAACACGCAGCAGTTGCAGCTGTACTTCCAAGAGGTCTAGAGGCAACATTTTTTCAGACTTAACTATGTGTACAAATTTAGAAAAGGCAGAAGGACAAAAATTGTACAATTGATCATCTATAAGCCAGGCACAAAATGATGCCAAGTTGGTAAAGGAATCCAATGCTGAAATTAACTAAAATGCCCATCAATTGAGAGAAGGAGAGTTGAAATTAACATGATTGGATATATTTTTTTAGTAAAAATCCTTGTTTAATCAGTCAGAAACTATAACCGCTGCCTGCCTTGATATTTTGTTGGGTCCTGTTCAAATGTTTGTTTGTGAAGTTACACGGCTGTTTTGAATGAGATCCTATTTGATTGGTAGCTATAGGTTCATTAACTTGATTTAAATTACCTATTTTTGTATATTTTTCCTTTTTATTGCCTGGAAGATGTTGTAAAGTGTAAGGTGCTGTTGGGCGTATTCTGTTCTCCAGCTTTTAATTGCTTGTCGAAAGGGAGGAACCAGTATCGAAGACCTTGCGGAGAAATTCCCTGACATGATTATAAAGGTTGTGACATGCTTACTTTCATCAACAATGAGTTGTTTCAAGAGGTATTCATTTTACTTGCAAAGAACTGATTGTTTACGTGTTTTCTGCTCAGGTCCCTTCCCTATTGATGTTTTCAAGGGGATTACAGATGAAGATGCTCCCAAGGTTGTAGATGGATTGGCTCCCACAGTGGCTAACAAAAATGTCTCAATAGAACAAGTGAAGAAGTTATACAAACTTTTCTGTGAATGTGACTGTACACTGTTGGAAGTAAGCATTAGCTTATATTTGTCATGAGCTGCTTGAATTTAATTGTTGATGGGTTTTATTCTTTTAATATCTTAGCTTGAACTTTGTCGCATTTGGACAGATCAATCCAATTGCAGAAACTTCTGATAAACAGTTGGTAGCTGCTGATGCAAAGCTGAACTTTGATGATAATGCTGCTTTCCGACAAAAGGAGATATTTGCTTTTCATGATCCTATGCAGGAGGATCTGTTAGAATAAATATAGAGAGAGAAAGAGAATAAATTATGTATGTATTGATGTATTGAATATATTGAATCTGTATTGAATGTTATGTTTACAGGGTTCAAAGGACTCTCCTTTATAGAAGAGAGTAGTCACATCAAGTAGCCTGTAAGTGGCCACCGAAAGGCTAAAGTAAGGGGACACTAATTATTAAAGCTAAACACTAATATATAATAATATACTAACAATCCCCCTCAAAATTAAGAAGGATAGGCACAAACCAACTTGAGTTTGGAGAGAGTAACAAAACAGGAAAATAAACTAATACATAAAATAAAATAGGATAGGAGACACTGTATGGTCGTGTCAGATCGTTGGTAAAGACACTGTATGGCCATGTCGGACCGTTGTAGCAGCTAACCGGAATCAATGTCGGGACAGTTTACGAGGTCATGCCGGACCGACGTAGAAGCTAACCGGAATCAATGTCGGGACAGTTTGCGGGGTCATGTCGGACCGTTGTAGAAGCTAACCGGAATCAATGTCGGGACAGTTTACGGGGTCATGCCGGACCGATGTAGAAGCTAACCGGAATCAATGTCGGGATAGTTTACGGGGTCATGCCGGACCGTTGTAGAAGACACTGTGTGGTCGTGTCAGACCGTTGGAGCAGAAAAGATATACATAGATAGATATATCGCTCCCTCAAAAGGCGTGCCCAATCCATCAAAAGGCATGCCCGACATGATGGCGTCGAGCGGCGCGCGATGCGCGTGACCGACAAAGCGTCGTTTCGCCTCGGCTTGTGCTCCTTGTGTTGTCTATGTAAACCGAGGCTAAGGCTGAGGCTGTGCACAACAAACCAGCTGAAACCTCCTCGTTCTTTGAGAGCTGTAAACCCTGAAACACTCTATAACCCCCTAATCCCCGGTTTGTGTTGCCTCTAATATGGCTTATTCTTCTTCCCGTGGTCCGCTTACTCTGTTTCTCGACCTGAATGATGCCACAATAGAGATAACCAGTTTTATCGCCCTGGAAGCGCAACCAAGCACCCCTGGACCGAGTGCAGCCGCCTTTGCTCCTTTGAACTTTTCGATACCGTCAGTGGAGCAAAAAATGGCAACACAATCGAACATTGAAGCGAACCATTTTACGTTGAAGTCGTGCTTGGAGACAGTGGCTGCGGTCTCCAAGTTGTCACACTGGCTGCAAAATAGAACGAGTGAGGTGCACCAGGTAAATGCCCAACTCGCTCTGCTCCAGTGCATGTATAGGGATGCACGAGCAGAGATATGTATGCTTAAGGCGGAAAACAAGGAGCTGAAACGGAAGGCCACCGTTATGTTCCGATTCGGAGGTCTGCCATATGCTGCGGTTGAGGAGCAACGATGAGGCAACTTGCTTGGTGGACTTGGAAGCAAGGAGGCAGCGCTAGTAAGGGACGCCCAAGACGGAGGCAAGAGGAAGAGACCAACGGAAGAGGCGAAGAAGTGAGGTCGGCGGGTGGCCATCTGCAGAAAAAAAAAACAAACCTTTTGTTGTTGTGGGTGTTGGATTTGTTTTGTTGTGTGTTGTTTTTTTTGGTTTTGTTTTTGTTTTTTTTTTTTGGTTGTTGTTGTTGTGTTTTCTTTTTTTTTTTTTTTTTTTTTTTTTTTTGGTGGAATGAAATAAAAGAAAATGGTGAAAAATCAAAAGTGGTTGGAATGGACATAGATATAGATAGAGATAGAAAAGAAAAGAAAAAAAATATATATATATATATATAATAATAATAGAATAAAAATAAAAATAAATAAATAAATAAATAAAAAGAAAAGAAAAAGAAAGAAAAGAAGAGATGATGGATATTTACGTGAAAGATGTTTTGGTGGAAGAGATGATTATAGTTTCAAAAAAGGAGATAAAAAAAAAAATAAATAAATAAAAGGAAAAGGAAAAGAAGATTGTTGTCTGGGCAGCAAAATAATAATAATAATAATAATAAAATGAATAAGATTTCAAAGAGCAGAGAGAATGGAGATGCATTAGGCATGTGAGGTGTAAAGTGGAGGATAAAATAAAAGAAAGAGATAAGGAATGTGATAATTTCTGTCCCTTGGCACAAAAAAGTACCACTCTCTCTCCCCAATCTGTGCCAGGCCAGGTAAGTCCCAAGTTCAGTCACCAATCGAAGGTTAAGTTCTCTCCTCAGAAATGGATTCGATCTTTGCTTCTCCGACTTCGGGCTTCGGTGCCAACTCTGTGTTCGCTCACGTTGTTCGCGCTCCTCTTGTTTTGACTGTGGTGAGAAAAGCAGAGCAGATCCTTGTTAATGATAGCTCCCGTGTGAAGGAATATCTTCCCATTGTTGGATTGGCAGATTTCCATAAACTGAGTGCTAAGCTCATATTGGGTGCTGACAGCCCTGCTATTCAAGAGAACAGGGTTACCACTGTCTAGTGCTTGTCTGGTACTAGCTCATTGCGAGTTGGAGCTGAGAGCAAGTGTGTTGAGTTGCTTGCTGCTGGTGTGTGTGTATAGGATGGGCATGGAGTGAGTGAAGTATGGCTACATGTGTGTAGCTCAAATTAATGCCCACCTCCCATGCACATCGAGAGAGAGAGCTCTCTGTATATAGCAGCATCTCTGGTTCATCTCAGAAAATAATTGAGAGAGAGAGACCAGGCCCAAGAGAGTGAGAGAAGTTTCAGGTGTTGATATATTTATTTTTTTTAAGAGAGAGCCGAGAGAGAGGCCTTGCATGTGTTTGTGTATATTGTTTAGCAGATGATGATGATGATGATAAGGATAAGGAAGAGTGGAGCAGCGTTCGATAGCTTGCTCAGATCTGGCACATTGGCGGCCGTAAACGCCTCATCTGATGGCGCAAACACCGTCACCTTGCCGCCTTTCAAGTCGGTGATGTTGACGGAGCGAAGGAGTTCGCGGTGATGACGCTGTTGCAGTTGTGTGGCGAGAGTGTGAGGAATAGGGGTTTGCTTGTCAGGGAAGGTGGGATTCCTTCATTGGCAGAGAAGAGAGCTCACCAAGTTGATTGAGCCATTGTAAGGCAGAGAAGAGTTCCGCTATGGAATTTGTGGCAGCAGAGTGAAGGTATGTATAGAGGTCTAGCGGGCGGCCAAGACAAGGCTGCCGCTCGCCGGTGAAGCAAAATTATTAGGTTCTTAACCTCGCTCTGATACCATGTTAAAATAAATATAGAGAGAGAGAATAAATTATGTATGTATTGATGTATTGAATATATTGAATCTGTATTGAATGTTATGTTTACAGGATTCAAAGGACTCTCCTTTATAAAAGAGAGTAGTTACATCAAGTAGCCTGTAAGTGGCCACCGAAAGGCTAAAGCAAGGAGACACTAATTATTAAAGCTAAACACTAACATATAATAATATACTAACAGGATCCTCGTGAGGTTTGACTATAATCTTTTTTGTAATTTGACACATGAAAATGGGTGACACTGAGAATTGATTTTAAGGTCTGGTTATCTTGGCACGTACTGAATTTGGCATACAACACCAGCTGTTAGCTTGTGATCCCCTGCCATACTCAAAGGGAGAGGTGCATGGTTGATGTCCTAATTGGGATGAGGGGGCACATGTGTCTTGTCAAAGACAGAAACAAAAATTGGAACAGTATTAGGCTCAATTTTGTTGTGTAAATTCATAGTCACATACCAGAAGAGCAATGCCTAAGAAAGAAGAAACATAAAAGTTGTAACTAACACATACAGAGGTGGTTATAACTCTTTGTGTATGTCATTTTTGTCGTATAAAGTGTTCATAACTGTTCATTTATATCATTTTTGTTGTGTCTTCAACTTCTGACAGGTTGCTGCCGCAAAAGCAGATTTGAATTATATTGGCCTAGATGGAGAAATTGGTTGCATGGTGAACGGTGCTGGATTGGCAATGGCTACAATGGATATAATTAAGTTGCATGGGGGAACTCCGGCCAATTTTTTAGATGTTGGTGGGAATGCTTCAGAAGGCCAGGTAAATGCTTGCTTATCTTGCTAATAGGAGTTGATTGGCCTTTGTATTGAAGCACAGTGCAAGCATATGCTTTTGTGTTTTTCAATTTTTTCTTACAAATAGAAATTTTGCTATATTCTGATGAAGAATGCTGATATTTGTCAAACCAAAAATAAAAATAAAAATAAAAAATGTAAAATAGAAATTTTGCTATATTCTGATGAAGAATGCTGATATTTGTCAAACCAAAAATAAAAATAAAAATAAAAAATGTATGTGATGCATAGGTTGTGGAGGCTTTCAAAATTTTGACTTCCGATGAGAAGGTGAAAGCAATTATGGTGAACATATTTGGAGGAATAATGAAATGTGACGTAATAGCAAGTGGAATTGTCAATGCTGCAAAACATGTGAGTTTTTGCATCTGACCGATTCAGGTTATATTCATGACAATTGCGCGATCTTTTAACTACTTCCCTGTTTTTGCCAGCCAGTTTTTTGGCTTTGGCCATTAAATCACGATTTACTTTTATTAGATAAACTAATATTTGAAATATAATTGTAAGTACTATATAATTTGATAAAATCTGGTGGTGTGAGAAATAAAATTGGGTAATTGAGTACTTTCTTCTAATTAAAGGATGAAGAAATCCTCGTTTTCAGTTCAGTGGTACTGAGAGTTGAGTTCCTTGGCATTTTTCTGGCCTGCACTAAGATCATTTATGACCGTCTTGTTGTAATTAGTTCTTGCATTTATTAGTGTGTATAAGGATCGTGAGCAATAGTTCTTCGCGTCTAAAATTATTGGGGCAGATACAATTATTCACTTCCTTTGACAATACAACTGGTTAAAATTTTGTTGAGGGCAAAGCATTGTCTTTCAATTATGAGATGTTTATGGTGTACATATGAGTCTGACTACTCTGTATCAATTCATTGTTTGGGCCTTTCCTTAATAGTCATTGATGCAATCCACGATACTCGTTTAGCTTCCAGTATTTTGATTATTAACAGCCTATTAAATTGCAGGAGGGGAATCATATTTGATTGACACAACAAAACAGATTGAGTCACATTGATGAATTAGATTCAATCTAGGGAATAAAACAAGAGACCGACGGATATTTAGTATCATGTGGTATTTTATTTTTAATTTTTTAGGAACTGTCCTACCTTTTGGGCATGTAGTGAGAGCCATAATTGATCATCATGATCATAGTTGTTAACATCCTCATCGTCATTATCATTGTATTATTCCTATTCTTTTTCTGTAAACATAGTAAATTAGAATGGTTAGTTGGGTGCTAGCTTAGGACAGAGTAAGGATGATAAAAATGATTATTTAATGTGGAGGTGCTGATACGAACATTCCTAGGAGGGAATTCAATAGTTTATTTCATAGTCTCCACATGTTTAGATTATGTGAAACACGCAGTTGATTTAAAGGAGAAAGAATACATAATTGGAAACCTATGTCATCCTAATTTGCAGTAAGTTTTTAGATCTGAAATTTCCTTGTCTTTCAGTTGATCTCAGGGTGAGTGCACTAAAATTGACGGCTAAGTCTCATGTGCAAGTTTTTTTTTTTTCACCCCCCTTATATATGATATTTTCTTCATTGCTCTTGGGTTCAAGTACGTCCCTCTCAAACATTCCAATCTCACGCTTCAATTTTTTGCTTATGCATATGATTTTTCCCCCATTTTCGGTGATATTCCAGAAAAGTGTGACTTTGATGTGATGCTTTGATTTCTGGTTGATCGTTCTTCAACTTGAAAGCAATTTCAATGAGTGAAAAAATATCTAAAAAATCTTTTGATTTGATTATGAATGGTAATTTTACGTATATATTCAATATACTTGTCGGCTTTGGCTATTAAGAATTCGGAGGAAAGGAACACATGATTGCAAAATATATGTTCAAGGATTTGGAATTTGGTTCACAATAAGAAGCGGGCTTTGCTCTTAATCTTTTGTGAAGTTAGTTTTTTGTTTGTGATAGGTTGCTCACCAACTCTGGGGGTGCTAGCAAAGGATAGGATGGGCTGTTTCGTGCCAACCTAGTTGGATGATTCAGTCCACTGTGATGCTTTCGCACTTTCCTTGCTTTATTGATGTATTTTGTCTTGTACTTTGTACTCTTTCTTACATCAATGAAGTCTCTTTGTTTTGCCGATCAAAAAAAAAGAATTCGGAGGAAAGGAACACATGATTGCAAAATATATGTTCAAGGATTTGGAATTTGGTTCACAATAAGAAGCGGGCTTTGCTCTTAATCTTTTGTGAAGTTAGTTTTTTGTTTGTGATAATTTGAATAAATTTGGTGTACCTGTGATTGGGGAGTCAATATGGTAGGTGGGTCCAAAAAAAAAAAGAAAAAAAAAGAAAAGAGGTTTGTAGTCTATACACTTGATGGATTACAAGTTGTGTTTGTTGTATGGAGTTTTATTGTCTAGAGATTGGACATCAAAACTTTTCTACTCGGGTTGATTTTCAATTGTAAATTCTAAAATAGGAGTAATCTAGAAATCTTCTTGTTGTTGATGTTGAAGATTGGCTCAGATTTGCTGTCAACAATGGCTGCGGTCAACAATGGTTGCTGTCAACAATGGCTGCTTTGTTTGCTTTGTCAACAAAGGCTGCTAATTGAAGAGCTTGGTTCTCCCATTGCACCTATAAATAGGTAGTGAATTGGAGGAATTCAGTGTGGTGAGTAGAAGAGAGAATACAGAGCTGAGAGAGAGAGAGAACTATAGAGTGTGTAATTCTTTGTTCCAAATATAGTGAAATCCACTGCCTGTGGACGTAGGCGACTTGTCGAACCACGTAAATCTTTGTGTGTTCTTACTTGTGTGCTTGTGTGTAATTGTTTTCTTCCTCTTAGGCACAACAAATTGGTATCAGAGCATTGTTGTGCGAAAAACAGAGTGCTTTTTCTGTAAACTGAAAATTTCGAAGTTGTCGAAATCGAGTTTTCAACATACCACGATGACTGCCAGAAAGACCAACCCACGAGGACACTTCACGCGTCCTCACGCGCTTGCCGATGTTCCGCTGGAGACTCGCCGGAAAGTTTAGTCCAGCGAAGAAGCAAAGGTTGAAGAAGGCAACCTGTCCTAAAGGCTTTAAGTATTCACTTGTGCACTAAATTAGCACAAGTTCATACTTGGCAGAGTGGTTAGAGCCTTTGGTTTGAAGCATTGAGGTCAAGGGTTCAAAACTCTCCCCACCAAACAAATTTCTAATTTATTTTCGGAAGCTGCCACATCAGCGCCAGGTGTCAGCCACGTCATTGACACATCAACGCACTTGCCACATCAGCGTCCACTCAGCACTGCCAAGTCACTGCCACGTGTCGACACGTCACCGCTAGCTCAACTGCCAAGTTAGCACATCTGCCACGTCATCAATCCCAGTCAGCCGAACTTGTTGAAATTGCAGAGAGGCCCCTGAAAGTTTGGTATATTATATTTCAGCCCCTAATCTTGCTGAACTTGCAATTTAGCCCCTTGAACTTTTATTAATTGTAGTAAGGTCCCCAGAGTTTTGGAAAATTTTAATTTGGCCCCTGGATTTGGAGAAATTTCATTAAGGTCCTTGGAGAGGTGGAAAAAGTGTTTTCCTAGCTAAATCAGCCATTCCGGACACAACTACGGATTCCGTTTTTTGAGATTCGGACCCGAATTTTCAGTGAAGTTTTCGGGAGCTTAGAATTTGCCGTGTTCCGGGCATTTCAAGCATCCGTTATTGTTTGTGATGGACATTATTGAGCAGTCTCAATGGCAGAATCTACAGAGATGAGATCAACCGAGTCCACAAGTAACCCAGCGACTACAAGCAACTCTAGGCATTGGACCCCGGTGTCCCATGCTAAGTTCGAGGTAGAAAAATTTGATGGAAGTAGCAACTTCAGCATGTGGAGATGCGAAGTTAAAGATATGCTTGTCCAGATGAACCTGCACTTCACTCTAGGAGACAAACTAGATGACCTGGACGGGAATCTCCTGGCCTGCAGTTCCATCCGATTTTGCCTTGCAAAAGAGGAGAAGTACGCCTTCACAGAATATGATATTGCGAAGGACCTTTGGAAGGCGCTGGAAGACAAGTTCATGACAAAGTGCATTGAGAATCGACTCTACTTGAAGAAGAGGTTGTTTCGTTTCGACTATAAAACGTATTTCGATGAATGAACACCTAAACAATTTCAACAAAATTCTTACCGATTTGAAAAACTTGGATGGTCACATTGATGATGAAGATAAAGCACTGTTACTGTTGAATTCCTTGCCTGACACATATGATCATCTCACCACCACTTTACTGTATGGTAAAGAAAAGATCAAGTATGTTGATGTTGCAAACGCCTTGGTAAATAATGAGTTCAGAAGGAAAGATAAATCTGCAAACAGGGACTCAATATCCGAGGCATTGACAGTCAGAGGCAGGACAAATAACAGAAGATATACAGGGCGAGGAAAGTCTCGTTTAAAATCCAGAGGGAAATCATCAGATATAAGACGTCTTGCAAAAGACGAGTGTGCTGCTTGTCGCCAGAAGGGGCATTGGGCAAAAGATTGTCCCAATAAAGACAAGAAAGAGGAAAAGGTGAACGTTGCACGAGATGGAGATAATGGTGAAGGATCAGCCTTCACAGTTTCATCATATGGCCAGTCTGATGAATGGATTCTAGATTCCGGATTTTTCTACCACATGTGTCCTAACAAGCAGTGGTTCTCGAGCTTACGAGAGTTTGATGGAGGAGCTGTGTTGATGGGCAACGACCAAGCTTGCATAACAAAGGGGATTGGAACAATTCGACTGAAGATGCATGATGGAACAATCAGAATTCTCAAAGATGTTCGGTACGTACCAGATTTGACGAAGAATCTCATCTCAGTGGGCGTTTTGGATTCCAAAGGTTATAGAGTAACTGTGGAAGGTGGAGTCCTCAAAGTTGTTCAAGGAGCATTTGTTGCAATGAAGGCTATTCGAAAGGGAAATTTATATTTCCTAGACGGCTCTACAATCATAGGGAGAGTGGCTGTCTCTACCAGCTCAGAGGATGATGCATCAGACACTTCCAGACTTTGGCACATGCGCTTAGGGCATACTGGAGAAAAGGCTTTACAAGGGTTGGTAAAGCAAGGCCTATTAAAAGGCGCCAAAACATGGAAGCTTGAGTTCTACGAGCATTGTGTACTGGGCAAGCAAACAAGAATCAAGTTTGGTACCGCTATTCATCGTATCAAAGGGATTCTAGACTACGTTCACACTGATATATGGGGTCCTTCCAAGAATGCTTCTTTGGGAGGTAAACACTACTTTGTGTCATTCATTGATGATTTCTCAAGGAGAGTTTGGGTTTACACAATGAAACATAAAGATGAGGTATTAGACATCTTTTATATATGGAAGAAAATGATTGAGACCCAGACAGGAAGAAAGATCAAGAAGCTCAGATCTGACAATGGCGGCGAATACACATCAGAGCCCTTCTTTGAGGTTTGCCGGAATGAAGGGATAGTGAGACATTTCACAGTTAGTGGAACGCCACAGCAAAATGGAGTTGCAGAACGCATGAACTGCACTTTGGTGGAGAAAGTCCGATGTATGCTATCACATTCTGGATTGAGCAAGGCATTTTGGGGCGAGGCATTGAACTATGCTCGTCGTCTTGTTAACCGACTACCTATTGCAGCACTTGATGGCAAGACTCCCATGGAGGTATGGTCAGGAGCGCCAGCTACTGATTATGATCAGTTACGTATCTTTGGATGTCCAACTTATTTTCATGTTACAGAATCTAAGTTGGATCCTAGAGCCAAGAAAGCTATTTTCTTGGGCTTCAGTGACGGTGTAAAGAGATATAGACTCTAGTGCCCTGAATCAAAGAAAGTTGTCACTAGAAGAGACGCTACCTTTGATGAGTCTACAATGCTGACGCAGCTAAATCCTCAACAGAATGAGGAAGCATTGAAGAAGTCAATGCATGTGGAGTTTGAGACTCCAGCGAAGACTGCTCAGACAAGCAACAATCCTGAAGAAGTTTCAGTTGACAGCTTTGAAGAAGATTCTAAAGAGAGTTCAGATGAAAATGAAGATCCAGAGGCCCCACAACAGTCAGAACACATTGTAATCAGAAAAGGAAAAAGAGTTACTAAGAAACCTAGTTGGATGACCGATATAGTGGCCTATGCACTTCCAATCATTGAAGATAATATTCCTTGCACTTTCAAGAAAGCTATGCAGAATCCAGAAAGTGTCAAATAGAAGGAGGCTGTGGATGAAGAGATCGGGTCACTTCATAAGAACTAGACGTGGGAGTTGGTGCAACTTCCAAAAGGTAATAAAGCAATTGGGTGTAAGTGGGTTTACACTAAGAAGGAAAACATCCCAGGCAGAGACAACATCAGATTCAAAGCTGGAGTGGTAGCTAAAGGCTATGCTCAGAAGGAAGGAATAGACTACAATGAGGTATTCTCACCTGTTGTGAAGCACACGCCTATTCGTATCTTTTTAGCTTTGGTTGCACAGTTTGATCTCGAGCTCGCCCAACTCGATGTCAAAACTGCCTTCTTACATGGAGATCTTGAAAAGGAAATATACATGTCTCAACCAGATGGTTTCAAAGTTGCTGGAAAAGAGGATTGGGCTTGCAAATTAAAGAAATCATTGTACGGGTTAAAGCAATCCCCAAGACAGTGGTACAAGCGATTTGATCGGTTCATGACGGAAAAGAAATACACAAGAAACCAGTATGATCATTGTGTATATTTTCGTAAGCTTTCCGACGATTCCTTCATCTATTTGCTTTTTTATGTAGATGATATGCTGATTGCATCTAAGAACAAGGTGGAGATTGATAAACTCAAGGCACATTTGGCAGGAGAGTTCGAAATGAAGGATCTTGGTGAAGCAAAGAAAATTCTTGGCATGGAGATCAAAAGAGACAAGAAGAAGGGCACGATTTGTCTGACACAAACCCAGTATCTGAAAAAGGTGTTAGACAGATTTGGCATAAATGGGAAAACAAAAGCTGTGAGTACACCATTGGCCTCTCATTTCAAGCTTAGTGCTTCAATGTCTCCACGCACAAAAGAAGAACGAAAGCATATGGCATAAGTTCCATATGCAAATGCAGTTGGTGCATTAATGTATGCTATGGTTTGTACAAGGCCTGACATCTCACATGCTGTGAGTATGGTAAGCTGGTATATGCATGATCCGGGGAAAGGTCACTGGCAGGCAGTGAAATGGATCTTAAGGTACTTACATGGGACAGTTAAGATGGGTTTGAAGTTTGAGAGAGATCATAGACTCGGACAGAATCTGGTTGGATATGTGGACTCAGATTATGCTGTTGACTTGGACAAATGCCGATCAACAACAGGGTATTTATTTACGCTTGCTAAAGGGCTGGTGAGTTGGAGGTCAACGCTTCAGTCAACGGTGGCTCTGTCTACTACAGAGGCAGAGTATATGGCAGTGACAGAAGCCTTTAAGGAAGCTATTTGGCTACATGGGTTGATTGAGGACCTGGGTATTGTTCAGAAGCATGTTGAGGTGTACTGCGATAGTCAGAGTGCCATTTGTTTGGCAAAAAACCAAGTTCATCATTCCCGCACCAAGCACATTAGATGTCCGTTTCCATTTCGTCCAAGAAATTGTGAATGAAGGGGATATTCTGCTTCAAAAAATTAGCACTGTAGATAATCCAGCCGATATGCTCACAAAAGTGGTTTCTGGGATCAAGTTCCAACATTGTTTGGACTTGGTCAACATCTCTCGGAACTGAGCACCTTCGGGTGAATGGCAGTGTTGATCAATCACTATGTTGAAGATTGGCTCAGATTTGTTGTCAACAATGGCTGCTGTCAACAATGGTTGCTGCCAACAATGACTGCTGTCAACAATGGCTGCTTTGTTTGCTTTGTCAACAAAGGCTGCTGATTGAAGAGCTTGGTTCTCCCATTGCATCTATAAATAGGCAGTGAATTGGAGGAATTCAGTGTGGTGAGTTGAAGAGAGAATATAGAGCACAGAGAGAGAGAAAAATAGAGTGTGTAATTCTTTGTTCCAAATATAGTGAAATCCGCTGCTCGTGGACGTAGGCGACTTGCCGAACCACGTAAATCTTTGTGTGTTCTTACTTGTGTGCTTGTGTGTGATTGTTTTCTGCCTCTTAGGCCCCCATTGTCAGATCTGAGCTTCTTGATCTTTCTGCCTGTCTGGGTCTCAATCATTTTCTTCCATATAAGAAAGATGTCTAATACCTTATCTTTCTGCTTCATTGTGTAAACCCAAACTCTCCTTGAGAAATCATCAATGAATGACACAAAGTAGTGTTTACCTCCCAAAGTAGCATTCTTGGAAGGACCCTATACATCGGTGTGAACGTAGTCTAGAATCCTTTTGATACGATGAATAGCAGTACCAAACTTGATTCTTATTTGCTTGCCCAGTACACAATGCTCGCAGAACTCAAGCTTCCCTGTTTTGGCGCCTTTCAACAGTCCTTGCTTTACCAACCTTTGTAAAACCTTTTCTCCAGTATGCCCTAAGCGCATGTGCCAAAGTCTGGAAGTGTCTGATGCATCATCCTCTGAGCTGGTGGAGACAACCACTCTCCCTGTGACTGTAGAGTCGTCTAGGAAATATAAATTTCCCTTTCGAATACCCTTCATTGCAACAAATGCTCCTCGAACAACTTTGAGGACTCCACCTTCCACAGTTACTCTGTAACCTTTCGAATCCAAAACTCTCACTGAGATGAGATTCTTCATGAAATCTGGTACGTACCGAACATCTTCGAGAATTCTGATTGTTCCATCATGCATCTTCAGTCGAATTGCTCCAATCCCCTTTGTTCTGCAAGCTTGGTCGTTGCCCATCAACACAACTCCTCCATCGAACTCTCGTAAGCTCGAGAACCACTACTTGTTAGGACACATGTGGTAGGAACATTCAGAATTTAGACTCTCACTGAGATGAGATTCTTCGTCAAATCTGGTACGTACCGAACATCTTCGAGAATTCTGATTGTTCCATCATGCATCTTCAGTCGAATTGCTCCAATCCCCTTTGTTCTGCAAGCTTGGTCGTTGCCCATCAACACAACTCCTCCATCGAACTCTCGTAAGCTCGAGAACCACTACTTGTTAGGACACATGTGGTAGGAACATTCAGAATTTAGAATCTATTCATCAGACTGGCCATATGATGAAACTGTGAAGGCTGATCCTTCACCATTATCTCCATCTCGTGCAACGTTCACCTTTTCCTCTTTCTTGTCTTTATTGGGACAATCTTTTGCCCAATACCCCTTCTGGTGACAAGCAGCACACTCGTCTTTTGCAAGACGTCTTCTATCTGATGATTTCCCTCTGGATTTTGAGCAGGACTTTCCTCGCCCTGTATATCTTCTGTTATTCGTCTTGCCTCTGACTGTCAATGCCTTAGATATTGAGTCCCTGTTTGCAGATTTATCTTTCCTTCTGAACTCATTATTTACCAAGGCATTTGCAACATCAACATACTTTATCTTTTCTTTACCATACAGTAAAGTGGTGGTGAGATGATCATATCTGTCAAGAAATGAATTCAACAATAACAGTGCTTTATCTTCATCATCAATGTGATCATCTAAGTTTTTCAAATCAGTAAGAATTTTGTTGAAATTGTTTAGGTGTTTGTTCATCGAAATACCTTTCTTATAGTTGAAACGAAACAACCTCTTCATCAAGTAAAGCCGGTTTTCAATGCTCTTTGTCATGAACTCGTCTTCTAGCGACTTCCAAAGGTCCTTCGCAATATCATATTCTGTGAAGGCGTACTTCTCCTCTTTTGCAAGGCAAAGTCGGATGGAACTGCAGGCCAGGAGATTCACTTTCTCCCATTCTATCCCGTCCAGGTCATCTGGTTTGTCTCCCAAAGTGAAGTGTAGGTTCATCTGGACAAGCATATCTTTAACTTCGCATCTCCACATGTCGAAGTTGCTGCTTCCATCAAACTTTTCTACCTCGAACTTAGCATGGGACACTGGGGTCTAATGCCTAGAGTTGCTTCTAGTTGCTGGGTTACTTGTGGACTCGGTTGATCTCATCTCTGTAGATTCTACCATTGAGACTGCTCAATAATCTCCACCACAAACAATAATAGACGCTTGAAATGCCCGGAACACGGCAAATTCTAAGCTCCTGAAAACTTCACTGAAAATTCAGGTCCAAATCTCAAAAAACGGAATCCGCAGTTGTGTTTGGAATGGTTGATTTAGTTAGGAAAGCACTTTCTCCACCTCTCCAGGGACCTTAATGAAATTTCTCCAAATCCAGGGGCCAAATTATAATTTCCCAAAAATTTGGGGACCTTACTGTAAGTAATAGAAGTTCTAGGGGCTAAATTATAATTTTAACAAGATCAGGGATTGAAATACAATTTACCAAACTTTTAGGGGCCTCCCTGCAATTTCAAAAATTTCGACTGACTGGTCTGATGACGTGGCAGATGTGCTGACGTGGCTGTTGGGCTAGCGCTGACGTGTCTCTGACGTGGTAGTGCTGGGTGGGACCCTGACGTGGTAAGTGCGCTGATGTGTCAATGACGTGACAATTGAGCTGGCAGTGACGTGGCGACGACGTGGCAACTTCCAAAAATAAATTGGAAATTTGTTTGGGGAGAGTTTTGAACCTTTGACCTCAATGCTTTAAACCAAAGGCTCTAACCACTCTGCCAAGTATGAACTTGTGCTAATTTAGTGCACAAGTGAATACTTAAAACCTTTAGGACATGTTGCCTTCTTCAACCTTTGCTTCTTCGCCGGACTGAACTTTTCGGCGAGTCTCCGGCGGAATTTCGATAAGCGCGTGAGGGCGCGTGAAGTGTCCTCGTGGGTTGGTCTTTCTGGGTCTGAACTCCTCTCGTTAAGGCAGTCGTTGTGGTATGCTGAAAACTCAATTTAGACAACTTCGAAATTTTCAGTTTACAGAAAAACACTATGTTTTTCGCACAACAATGCTCTGATACCAATTTGTTGTGCCTAAGAGGCAGAAAACAATCATACACAAGCACACAAGTATGAACACACAAAGATTTACGTGGTTCGACAAGTCGCCTACGTACAAGGGCAGCGGATTTCACTATATTTGGAACAAAGAATTACACATTCTATTTCTCTCTCTCTCTGCTCTGTATTCTCTCTTCAACTCACCGCACAGAATTCCTCCAATTCACTACCTATTTATAGATGCAATAGGAGAACCAAGCTCTTCAATTAGCAGCCTTTGTTGACAAAGCAAACAAAGCAGCCATTGTTGACAGCAGCCATTGTTGATAGCAACCATTGTTGATAGTAGCTATTGTTGACAGCAAATCTAAAGGGATAGTGAGACATTTCACAGTTAGTGGAACGCCATAGCAAAATGGAGTTGCAGAACGCATGAACTGCACTTTGGTGAAAAAAGTCCAGTGTATGCTGTCACATTCTGGATTGAGCAAGGCATTTTGGGGCGAGGCATTGAACTATGCTCATCATCTTGTTAACCGACTACCTACTGCAGCACTTGATGGCAAGACTCCCATGGAGGTATGGTCAGGAGCGCCAGCTACTGATTATGATCAGCTACGTATCTTTGGATGTCCAGCTTATTTTCATGTTACAGAATCTAAGTTGGATCCTAGAGCCAAGAAAGCTATCTTCTTGGGCTTCAGTGACGGTGTCAAGGGATATAGACTCTGGTGCACTGAATCAAAGAAAGTTGTCACTAGAAGAGACGTTACCTTTGATAAGTCTACAATGCTGACGTAGCTAAATCCTCAACAGAATGAGGAAGCATTGAAGAAGTCAGTGCAGGTGGAGTTTGAGACTCTAGCGAAGACTGTTCAGATAGACAACAATCGTGAAGAAGTTTCAGTTGACAACTCTGAAGAAGATTCTGAAGAGAGTTCAGATGAAAATGAAGATCCAGAGGCCCCACAACAGGCAGAACCTATTGCAATTAGAAAAGGAAAAAAAGTTACTAAGAAACCCAGTTGGATGACCGATATGGTGGCCTATGCACTTCCAATCATTGAAGATAATATTCCTTGCACTTTCAAAGAAGCTGTGCAGAATCAGAAAGTGTCAAATGGAAGGAGGCTATGAATGTAAAGATCGGGTCACTTCACAAGAACCAGACTTGGGAGTTGGTGCAACTTCCAAAAGGCAAGAAAGTAATTGGGTGTAAGTGCATTTACACCAACAAAGAAAGCATCCCAGGCAGAGACAACATCAGATTCAAAGCTAGAGTGGTAGCTAAAGGCTATGCTCAGAAGGAAGGAATAGACTACAATGAGGTATTCTCACCTGTTGTGAAGCACACCTTTATTCGTATCTTGTTAGCTTTGGTTGCACAGTTTGATCTCGAGCTCGCCCAACTCGATGTCAAAACTGCCTTCTTACATGGAGATCTTGAAGAGGAAATATACATGTCTCAACCAGATGGTTTCAAAGTTGCTGGAAAAGAGGATTGGGCTTGCAAATTAAAGAAATCATTGTACGGGTTAAAGCAATCCCCAAGACAGTGGTACAAGCGATTTGATCGGTTCATGACGGAAAAGAAATACACAAGAAACCAGTATGATCATTGTGTATATTTCCGTAAGCTTTCCAACGATTCCTTCATCTGTTTGCTCTTATATGTAGATGATATACTGATTGCATCTAAGAACAAGGTGGAGATTGATAAACTCAAGGCACATTTGGCTAGAGAGTTCGAAATGAAGGATCTTGGTGAAGCAAAGAAAATTCTTGGCATGGAGATCAAAAGAGACAGGAAGAAGGGCACGGTTTGTCTGACACAAACCCAGTATCTGAAAAAGGTGTTAGACAGATTTGGCATAAATGGGTAAACAAAAGCTGTGAGTACACCACTGGCCTCTCATTTCAAGCTTAGTGCTTCAATTTCTCCACGCACAAAAGAAGAACGAAAGCATATGTCACAAGTTCCATATGCAAATGCAGTTGGTGGCTTAATGTATGCTATGGTTTGTACAAGGCCTGACATCTCACATGCTGTGAGTATGGTAAGCAGGTATATGCATGATCCGGGAAAAGGTCACTGGCAGGCAGTGAAATGGATCTTAAGGTGCTCACATGGCACAATTAAGATGGGTTTGAAGTTTGAGAGAGATCATAGACTCGGACAGAATCTGGTTGGATATGTGGACTCAGATTATGCTGGTGACTTGGACAAATGCCGGTCAGCAACAGGGTATTTATTTACGCTTGCTAAAGAGCCGGTGAGTTGGAGGTCAACGCTTCAGTCAACGGTGGCTTTGTCTACTACAGAGGCAGAGTATATGGCAGTGACAGAAGCCTTTAAGGAAACTATTTGGCTACATGGATTGATTAAGGACTTGGGTATTGTTCAGAAGCACGTTGAGGTGTACTGCGATAGTCAGAGTGCCATTTGTTTGGCAAAGAACTAAGTTCATCATTCCCGCACCAAGCACATTGATGTTCGTTTCCATTTGGTCCGAGAAATTGTGAATGAAGGGGATATTCTGCTTCAAAAAATTAGCACTGCAGATAATCCGGCCGATATGCTCACAAAAGTGGTTTCTGGGATCAAGTTCCAACATTGTTTGGACTTGGTCAACATCTCTCGGAACTGAGCACCTTCGGGTGAATGGCAGTGTTGATCGATCACTATGTTGGATAGAGAATCCTCGCAAAGGTGGAGATTTGTTGAAGATTGACTCAGATTTGCTGTCAACAATGGCTGCTTTGTTTGCTTTGTCAACAAAGGCTACTGATTGAAAAGCTTGGTTCTCCCATTGCATCTATAAATAGGTAGTGAATTGGAGGAATTCAGTGTGGTGAGTAGAAGAGAGAATACAGAGCACAGAGAGAGAGAGAATTATAGAGTGTGTAATTCTTTGTTCCAAATATAGTGAAATTCGCTGCCCGTGAACGTAGGCGACTTGCCAAACCATGTAAATCTTTATGTGTTCTTACTTGTGTGCTTGTGTGTGATTGTTTTCTGCCTCTTAGGCACAACAGTTGATGCTTCTGTCTTAACCTCCATTGATGTTTGTTTAACTAATATTTACTGAGTTAATTATTTATATTCCTCCGTCACCCATAGTTTTATTTATTTTTTAACTCAATTAGATAGATTATTTTAGTGAATGTATCTCAAAGAATTGAGAAACAGCTTCCACTACGGTGGAGTTCAAATGTTTGAAAATCTCACATTTCAGTGCAGATAATTGACATATTAATTTGTTGTATATTTCCCTCACTCTATTAGTCCTAACTACTAGGGTTGGACATAGTACCTAATCCGCCCAACTCGAACCGAACCGCATGCGAATGAGTGGTTTCGCATATACAATGTGGGCGGATGCGTTTTGGAATATGGCATGATTGTAGGTTGTGGGCGGGTTGTGGGTTTTGCCCGCACCCGCAAGAATCTGCCTACACTTAAGTTTTTGTATTTTTTTTTTTAAACTTGGACTGTTATAAGATTAAATTTTATATTTTTCAGTTTGTTTTTGTGTAGGGTTCATCAAACAAATGCATGGAATTTGAATTTTTAAAAGGACGTGATTCATGATGGATTTTGAGATCCTGCAAATGTTTTTAATTTATTTAATGGGTTTGAATTGAATGAAGTTTGATAACAATTTGTTGTTATTTTATTATTGTATTTTGGATGAATGTAAAAGTTAATGAACAATTAATTGCATTTTGGAAATACTTTTATTGAAGTTTGACAACAGTTGTTGTGTGTATACCAAAATATATACAGTTGAAAATATAAACAAATAGAAGATTCATAATAGATTGAAAATGTATACAGTTGTTGTGTGTGGTTCTGATAACTTGGATGAATTTAGTTGCTTATTGTTTATTCTTTTTTTATTTTATTTTTGGAACCATGCTTATTGTTTAAAGGAAAAAGTCCAACCTGTAAACCGTCCGCAACCACCCGTATATTTGCGAACCCTACCCGCATAAACCGTAACCCGAACTGTGGGCGGTTGTGGGTTGGATTTTTCGCAAACTGCAGACATGCAAGCGGGTCCAAACCGATCCGCAAACTGTCTAAAATTGAACCACAACCACCCTACTAACTAATTGTGGCACAATTGCCATGGCTTCATTCCTCCCCACACGCGAATTGCATGGGATCCAACTGGTAATTTATTCAAAAGCAAATGATATAGTAAAATCTAGCATTCACATGTAAATAATGTATTATTGTAAAATAATTTCTCATGTAGTAAGATTTGCTGCAACATATATTGTCACAACCTAGACCTGTCCCTAAAAGTTTAGGACATGACTGGCTTTACTTAGGCCTCAAAACAAAATTTCCAACAACCAAACAAAAAAAAAAAAAAAATTAAGTCATTAACGGGGCCCAAAACGAAAGCAATTAAATAATAGACTGTCCATTGAGTAACGCATATATGCTCGGATCTTGACACATCTAATTATCGACATAGATGTTCGTGTGCACTGTTCATATAATTACAAGTCCAAGTTGTGTAAATACAAGAGTAAATATCCCAGAAGTTATACAAACATAAAGTGTTGACCAAAAGCAACCAAAAACTTAACAAAAATAAAGTGGCAATAAAGATAAAAGACTCCAACTTTGGGTTTAACAAAATAAGTCCTCGAAAGATGCTTGAAGCTGACCTAGGGCTGTCCTCCAAGCTGGCTACCTACAAAACATACATAAACACGGAATGAGCCAAGCTCAGTGAATAATAATAATTTATGAAAGCATATAGATTAACATGTGTCTTGCAAAATATATAGATAATACATGTATGTTCTTTTTATCAATACATTCCAAAACTGCCTCGGGCCCAACATAATAGCAGAATGGCCTCGAGCCCAATATTAGCATAACGGCCTTGGGCCCAATAATAATAGAACGGCCTCAAGCCCAATTCACATGTCATGGCAGTCAAGTAAGCAATCAGTTTAACCAAAGCACAAGTTGTACAACCCATCTCATTCATGAACAAAAATATAAAATTCGTAACTTTCAACATGTTATTACCTTACTCATATTGATCTGGTCGTGCAATGATTTCTTCCATCAAGTGACCTTCACATCACACACATAAATTGATAAGTAATGCAGTCTTTTCTTTGTTTCTTGTCTTTCTTCGTTCCTTCGTTTCGTTCATTTCCTATTCATTTTTAAGTATTTCGGAGGGCTAAAACATACATATTAACAAATTCAGAAGGTGAAAAAGGGCATCAGAAGGTAATAGAATTTTCCCTAGTTCCCGCACGTGCGGAGGTCCCTCACCACACGTGCTTTTATTTCAGAATGCCAATCTCAGACTCCCTTGTTTTCTGCACGTGCTGTTGTGCATCCCGCACGTATGGCCATGAGCCCCGCATGTGCGGTTTTGGGCCCTGTTTGACAGTCTGAAAATGCAATAACAACAAGCTTTCCCAATGCATTTCCAAGGGTCAAGTCAAGCAATTCCTCTTCAACAAACATAATATAGGAACATACTAAGCATGAAACATAAGCTCTATGAAATCAAACTTCAAATAGAACTCTAATTTCCATGAATCTTCCATTTTTCTTCATCTTTTCATAGATATACATATACATATACATATATATGAACTCAAAGCATACATGGAAGTAAGATTAGGAACACTTCGTCACAATCCAACTCAAGTCAAACTAAACATAAAAGAATCCACTCTTAAATCAAATAAATGGAAGATATCTATGTTCATTTCATGATATTTGGTCAAACAAAACCATATCTCATAAACCCTCACCTCCATGGGTATCAAAGCTTCATTTTAAGTTTTGATTCTAGTCAATTGAGGGAAGATATAGAGTATTTTTGATGAGTTAAACATACCCTAAGTAAATTCTTTGAATCCCTTCTTCAACTCTTCAGTCTCCAAACCCTAGATTGAGTTCTCTTTCTCCTTTCTCTCTTTGCTCTTCTTTCCTTTAAAGGCCTTCCTAGGAGATCTTTTATGTTGTTGTGAGTTTTAGTCCCCTAAATCCCTTATAAGGCCCTGTAGACACCCTATTTTTGATGGCCCTTAAGAATTGGTCGCCAATGATTGATCACTCAATGATGAAGGTGTACGCTTGTCAAATGCTCGATTGCTTCAACAGGAAACCTTAGTTTACAAACCGTGTGCCTTGTTTTGGACAAAAACAGTGATTTTTCAGACCTGAGCATCCAGAGACCTACAGGTCCACTAGTGTGGCCTACCGGCCACTAGTGCAATAAACCAGATATTTTCTGCTAGCTGTCTCCACAGATGCATACACCATTCTAGCTGTGTTTGTAAAGATATTTTCGAGGGTCTCTCATATATTTCTATATATAGATGACCTCTCTTTTGCTAGAGAGGTTAGGAAAAATTTTGAATTTAGAAAATTTTGGAGAGCAAAATTTTGGAAAATTTCTCTATTTCTCTCTCTCTCTCTCTCTCTCTATCTCTCTCTTGCAGCTTACATAACCTTTGTTTAAACACTCTAAACCAAACCTAGAAAGTTCCTTGCTGAGGTGATTTGAGCTTGCATTTTAGCTTTTAAGGCACTTGAGAGTGTGAAATAGTGGTTTGGAAATTCAATGGATCATTCCTCTTCAAGAGGTATACATCCTAGTTCTTTTGTACCATCTTCTTCGCATCTTTTCTTGCTGTTTTTGAGTTGTTTATTACTTGTGTTTTTGGTCTGAAACTTGTGGTTTAAGGCCAGTAAAGGTAGAGGGGTTGACAACCCTTCTTTGAACCTTGCTTCTAAGACCTTTGCCCTTGTGTTTCCCATCTTCTCATCAACTTTTTTTGAGCACTTTACCCCTGATTTTCAAAGGTTTTTCAGAGGCAAAAATCATGTTTTGAAGTCCCAAAAGTGGAGGGGTTAGCCTCATCTCCTTGTGCTTGTGTGTTACTTTTAATTCCTCAATATTTTAGCTTGTCGTTGTAGTTGTTTTTGTCTTAATTTCAGCACTTTTTTTGACTGTTTTACGACTATTTTTATGAGTTAGCTTTATTCATGCTTTGTATAGTATGCTTGTAGTGCAATAGTCCTCATAGGCTTAGTGGTTTAGGTCTTAGCCACCAACCTATTCGAGTTGATAGCATTTATTTCTTACTTTCCATACTTGTGTTCACTTCTAAGCATCTCTGCAACCTCTTCCCTTTCTTTGGCTTTTTCTCTTTGTTTTGAGAGTTGGTCCAAAAGGAGTCTTGTTTAAGCTTGAAGGGGTGATGTTGTGCTTAATGGTTTAATCCCTGTAGGGGTTCATTACCAACGGCATGATCTCCCTCTCATGCCTAAAACAACATTTGGTTTGGTACTTCTCTCCATTAGTGGACTTAAAGCTCATTGTTGAACTCAATTGACTAATGAATGGAAGGTAATTAAAATGAAGTAATAAAATTGGGGTTAAAAATGAAGCAAGATAATAAAATGATTTGGTGTTCAATTGGACGTTAATTGAACACATGGAGACTTGGCTCATTTCATACTTATTAGTAATGAAATGATCCAAGTTTTCAAGGTCAACCACTTTCCTTGATCAATCCATGATAGGGAGGAGGTTTTGTTGGTCTTTCCTTACCATTTATTGAAATTGTATCCTTCGGTTCATAAGTCATCACGCTACGAAATTGCTTCAATTGGTGGCTTGCGAATCAAGCCTATCCCTCATTTGACCTGTTTGTTGATAAGGAGAAGCAGGGTGGACAAACATTCCCTAAGAATACTCTGGTTTGTGCTTTGTTTGTTCTCTATTACTGCAGGAAAGAACCAACATTAGTGGCTGGCCGGCCCCGGCCACTACTTCTGGGTTGTCGACCACTTTTTCCAGTCATGCAGTGTCCCTTTTCCAGCAGAGCAGAGGCTGAGGTGGAAAAATAGTGCAATTTTCTAACTGTGCAACAGAGGCAGTCTGGCAGCAAAAAAGGGGAATTCTTCGGGTGGAAATCTGCGTGCATGCATGGGTCGACCCTCATTCCCCAAGGCTCATAATAGTTAATTAGCTAATTAATTGTGCATTGCAATTATTTAGTTAGTTTTTGTATTAAACTAAGTAGAATAGCTAGTTAATTTGTGTTGTATTTATTTAATTAGCTAAAGTAGTTAGTTAATTCGTGGTGTTGTAATAATTAACTAGCATAGTTAGTTTATTTCACTTGGTTTGTAATAATTAGTTAAGTAGCTTAGCTAATTTATTTATTCAGACCCTTTTGTGCGAGGGCCAAATATGTAATAATGTGTATGTCTTCCAACCACACGTTTTTTTTCCTTTTATTTATCCGCTTATGATGGACAGAATAGAACATTAGGTTTCTTTTAGCATTTTCTATGTTTGCATCCACTTGTCTTGCATGCATCGAGACTCGGTTCATCATGCTAACAAGTATTGTCGTTATTACTTCGTTGAATATGTGTTTATACCGCATGCTTTCAAATTGATTCACATGTCATAATTAGTAGCCGAGTCTATTAATTGCATCATTGCATATGTTGCATTAGTCATGTTGCATTAATTATTGGCATACATGTTTTCTTACTCTTTTGTTTCTTATGGCTTGCCTTGGAGTACAAAGTGAGCATTTTTGTGCTTTAGCATATCGCATGCGTGTGATTGTTGCCCTATGTAGCATGCTTGCTATGAGGCTAAGTGCTTAATCGATATACTTGCTTGAATGACTGTGGATGAAGGATAATTGCTTGAATTGGAATAATTTGAGTATTGTGCATATGAGATCACTTTTTCAAGTGGTACATATTCAAAACAATTTTTAAAAACAAACATAAAACATCCAATTTTTGTAAATTAGTCTATACTTGTGTGCAACACATAGTAAAATTAGTCTAATAATCGGAACAAGAGCATATAATATAGATAAGAATCGCATCATGATTAGTAGAGGCCGATCTTTAATCGGAAAAGTGGGGTGCTTAATTTATGACCTTCCCCTTTTGTATCTAAGTTCCCGAGCCGAGACAATCTTGGTGATGACGGACACATGGCCTTTGACACGAGTCATGGGTTTCCTAAATTTTTCAAAAATATTTAGGTGGCGACTCTATATCCGACAAAGCAATCCATTTTTGACATTTTGATTCAAAATCAATTTTTCAAAAGATTTGCTGGATTTGGACTCTTTTATGTTTATCTATTTCACATTGCACTTGTGAAATCAGATTCAGAATCACGGGAGTTCGAACTATAGGGCTAGTCGTATCCGAAACGAGCATAAAAAATTGAGCTACGTGCCCTTTCATATATCTCTTCTTGACTAAGCTTAGCTTATTTTAGTCAAAAGTGAGCTTCATTAAGAAATTAACCAAATAAAGCCAATTAAATTATTACGAATTAAATTTTTACAAAACTTCATATTATGTCCTAAAAATCATACTAATCATAACTGTAAAGTCAATGTCGGGTTATCGCGCCTCTATGGACTTCAATTTTTAATCTAAAGATCGCAATTTCAACAGATTTTCTTTTAACTAACAAATAGGAATTGATAAACATGCAATTCTCACATTAAAACATGGAATTTCATATCAAACATATAAACACACATAATCACACATCTAATAAGGGATTTGAGCATATAAGAGGGTCGGGTTATTACACTCTTCCCCCCTTTAAGAAGTTTGGTCCCTCAAACTTGTTTTACCACAAGTTGAAAATAACTTCGGATACCGTTGTTTCATATCTCTTCTCTTTCCCAAGTGACTTCTTTTTTGTAGTGTTCTTGCCATTCAACTTTCACCATCAGAATTGTCTTATTTCGTAACTGTCTCACTTGTCGCTCCAAAATCTAATTCGGTTTCTCCTCGTAGATCAAGTTGTCATCCAAAGCAATTTGATGGAAATCTATAATATGGCACAGATCTTGGAGGTAATCTCGTAACATGGATATATGAAAAACGTTATGTATTTGCCCCATACTCGGTGGTACAGCAACACGATACGCCACCGGACCCACTCTTTTCAGAATTTGAAACGGACCTACATATCGAGGTGCTAACTTCCCTTTCTTGCCAAATCTTGTTTGTCCTTTTATTGGGATGACTTTCACAAAAACATAAGTACCAACCTCAAATTCCAAATCCCTTCGACGGTGATCCGCATAACTCTTTTGCCTGCTTTGGGCGGTTTGCAATCGTTGTTGAATGGTTTTAATTTTCTCCATAGTCAGTTGTGCAAGTTCCAGTCCAAACAATGATCTATCGCCGACCTCAGTCCAACACACTGGAGAGTGACATTTCCTTCCGTATAACCCTTCATATGGTGCCATTCCTATACGTGAGTGGAAACTATTGTTGTATGCAAACTCCGCCAATGGTAGATACGTTTCTCAACTCCCTTAGAAATCCAAGACACATATCTGAAGCACATCCTCCAGTGTTTGTATTGTTCTCTTTGACTGGCCATCAGTTTGGGGGTGGAATGTCGTACTGAATTTCAATCTTGTTCCCATAGCATCCTGTAAACTTTGCCAAAATTTGGAGACAAATTTTAGATCTCTATCGGATACAATTGAAACTGGTACACCCTGTAGCCGCACAATTTCATTCATATACACAGTTGCAAGTTTATTCGTATTATATTAAGTTTTCACGGGCAAGAAATGAGCAAATTTAGTTAATCTATCAACGATAACCCATATGGAATTTATACCTCAAGGTGTTCGGGGTATATCAACAATAAAATCCATGGTCAAATGTTCCCATTTCCACTCCGGAATTGGGAGAGGTTGAAATAATCCCACTGGTCTTTGGAGTTCCACTTTTACTTGATGACATTGAAAACATTTTGAGATGAACTCGGCAATTTCTTTCTTTATACTTGGCCACCAAAAATTTTGCTTCAAATCTTGGTACATTTTCGTACTACCGGTTTGGAGAAATAGAATAGACACATGAGCTTCCTCCATAATTATTCTCCTGATTTCTATAACATTTGGGACACATAACCTGTCCTTGCACTTCACCACTGAATTTTCAAAGGTAAACCCAAGCCTTGGTCTTGTTTCCATCTTATCATAAACTTTCTTCAGATACGCATCTTCTATTTGCCGTTGCTTGATTTCTTCAATAAGTGCCAGTTGAGCTGACAATGCTGCTAATATTCTATCTTGACCATGGAACACAATTTTCATATCCAGTCTTTCCAAATCACGTGACAACTCTTTCTGCCTTGTAAACAAGCTTGCCAAATTCCCCATACATTCTTGGCTAAGAGCATCTGCAACTATATTAGCTTTGCCAGGGTGGTAATGAATTTGCGGATCATAATCCTTGATAAGTTCTAACCACCGTCTTTGTCTCATATTCAACTCCTTTTGGGTAAAGAAGTACTTTAAGCTTTTATGGTCGGTATAAACCTCACATGTGGTACCATACAAATAATGCCACCATATCGTCAAAGCAAACACCACGGCGGCTAGCTCCAAGTCGTGTGTGGGATAGTTCTTTTCATGTGACTTGAGTTGGTGAGAAGCATAGGCAATGATCCGTCCATTCTGCATGAGTACACAACCTAATCCCTTGTGGGAAGCATCACTATAGATAACAAACCCCTCGGTATCGGATGGTAGGGCAAGAACTGGTGCTGTAGTTAACCTTATTTTCAACTCTTGAAAAGCGACTTCCCTTTGTTCTGTCCACTCAAATGGTACACCCTTTTGGGTCAATTGGGTAAGCGACACTGCAATCTTGGAAAAACCTTGAACAAACCTTCGATAGTATCTGGCTAAACCCAAGAAACTACGTATCTCTATCACATTTGTTAGAGTTGGCCAATTCACAATGGCTTCTATATTGTGTGGGTCAACAGAAACACCCTTCTTATTGAGTACATGTCCCAAGAAAACCACTTCCTGTAACCAAAACTCACTTCTTTAATTTCGCATATAATTTCTTCTCTCTTAAGGTTTGAAGAATTAGTCGTAAGTGATTCTCATGAGCTTCCGTACTTTTTGAATAAATAAGTATGTCATCAATAAATACAACCACAAAGTCATTCAAGTATGGTTTAAAAACACGGCTCATCAAATCCATGAAGGCTGCTGGTGCATTAGTCACCCCAAACAGCATAACTAGAAATTCATAATGCCCGTATCGGGTGCGAAAAACAGTCTTCTCAATGTCTTCGACTTTTACCTTTACCTGATGATATCCAGAGCGCAAATTTATTTTCGAAAGACTTGTGCCCCTTGAAGTTGATCAAATAAATCATTGATCCTAGGCAAGAGATACTTGTTCTTTACAGTTACTTTATTAAACTCCCGGTAATCAACACATAATCGAAGTGCCTCATCCTTCTTCTTAACAAAAAGAACTGGTGTGCCCTAAGGAGAAATACTCGGATGAATGAAACCTTTATCAAGCAGGTCTTACAACTGTATCTTTAACTCCTTCATTTCTGCCGGTGACATTCTATAAGGAGCTTTTGAAATTGGTTGGGTTCCCGATACTATATCAATCACAAATTCAATTTCACGGTCCACTAACTCTTTTGGCAACTCCTCTAGAAAAACATTTGGAAATTTATGGACAACTGGAATATTATCAACACACACATTTGCTGGTTGTCCATTCAAAATACCACATAAATACCCCCGGCAACCCTTTTGTAATAGCTTACACGTTTTCATGGTAAAGATTAAGTACAACGGTGGAATCACCCAATGTCCCATAATCATAAATTCAGATTGTCCTGGAGGTTGAAAGATGACTTGCTTAGATGTACACTCAATAGTCACATGATATTTACTTAGCCAATCCATCCCCAAAATTATATCAAAATAAGCCATGTCAAGCGGCAACAAATCGACATATAACTGAACATCCCCATTGATGATCTCACAAGTAGGATAAATAGATGTACACAATATAGAACCCTCCGATGTTGAAGAAACACATAACACATAATGCAACAAATCTTTAGGTCTATTCAATTTACTAGCAAAGGTTCCCAATACAAAAGAATGGGTAGAACCCGAATCAAACAATACATGAGCGAAGTGACCATCGATAGGGAATGTACCTGACACCACAGCCTCAGTATTATGCACATCACCAAGAATGAGAGCAAATACTTTTTCCTGTCTAGCATTGTCTCTGGTATTGGTAGGTTTCGCAATAGTCTTTGTAGCTGGAGCTGGAGTTGAGCCAACTGAACTTGTAGTAGTTTTGTTCCCATTTTGTCGGTCTCTCTGAGGGCAATCTCTTGCTAAATGTCCCGTCTTTCTGCACTTGAAGCAAGCTCTAGTTACCCCGATAACAAGTCCCATGGTGCCTCTTCCCACAGTCTAGACAAGTTGGTGCTGATTTACGAGTAGAGACCAAAGTACTAGAGGTTCCCAAGTTCGGTTTCTTGTTCTGTGATGCCACTAGTCCCCTTGATATCATTGTCAGTACCAAACATAAGCATGTTATCTACATATAGACATATGATTACACCTCTATTTCTAGTAAACTTACTGTACACATACTTATCAGATTCATGTATCCTAAAACCATTTGACACTATTACTTTGTCAAATTTCTCGTGCCACTGTTTTGGAGCTTGTTTCAGTCCATATAGTGACTTCACGAGTTTACACACTTTATGCATGTCACATACATCACTATGCACAAGTTCAAGCAGAGATGTGGTTTTATCTACTTTAGGAAATGGAATGCGGGTAATTTTTGATTGCACACAATATTTACATTTTTCAAACATATCAATGTCATGCTTAGGAATTAAATCTAAATTAACCATATCATGCATTTTCCTAGTATTAACATGACCTAAACGAGCATGCCATAAAGAAAGAGAATCAACAATATAAGCAGAAACAAATGTATTATTGATAACGTTAAGTTTGAACATTCCTTGATACATGTAGCCCTTCCCAACAAAAATTCCACCCTTAGACATGACAAATTTATCCGACTCAAATACTAACTTGAAACCATGCTTATTAAGCAGGCTTCCAGATACAAGGTTTTTCCTGACATTAGGTTAATGATAAACATCATTAAGACTTAGGACTTTTCCTTATGTAAACTCTAGATCCACTATCCCTTTGCCTTTGATAGCAGCAGTTGAAGAGTTGCCCATGTAGAGAACTGTTCCATCACTCACTTATTCATAAGTAGTGAAACGGCTCTTGTCGTTGTAGGCGTGCCTTGTTGCTCCTGAGTTAATCCACCACTCACCAGCATCTTTGAGCATGTTCACCTCGGATACAACAACCACAAACTTGTTCTTGGCATTTGATGCTTCTAGCTTCTTCTTGTATAACCGACATTCATTTCTGAAGTGCCCTGGCTTGCCACAGTGCCAGCAAGCGCCTTTCGGCTTCTTAGCATTTTTCTTGGGTTGGGGTTCATGTTACGCTTCTTTTTATTGAACCTCTTACCATCATCCACCATGTGGATCTTGGATGTCTGAGCCAATTGGTTATCTTTACTTTCAAGTAACCTTGATTCTTCCTCAACTCGGAGGTGTTGAGCCAATTCCTCTAAAGTAAGATCTTCCTTTTTGTGTTTCAGAGTTTTCTTAAAATCTTTCCAAGAAGATGACAGTTTCTCTATTATAGATGAAACTACAATAGATTCATCCATATTCATATTCTTTTGTCGAAATTGACTCAGAATATGTTAGATCTCATGGAATTGTTTCATAATGGGCTTTGTATCAATCATTGTAAAACGCATAAAATTACTAACAAGAAATTTCTTACTGGTGGCATCCTCGGTGAGGTACTTTGACTGTAATAAGTCCCAGAGTTGCTTTGTTGTTTCCAGATGTTGATACACATTGAATAGAGAGTCTGACAGCGCATTCAGCATGTGTCCTCGGCAAATGTAGTCGTTATTCTCCTATTTGGTTCTGGCACGGGTTTGCTCCACAGTTTCATCTTCTTGCTCCATTGGATAGAGGGTAGTTAGCACATAGACCACTTTGAGAGTGGTGAGCAAAATGTGCATCTTCTTTTGTCAGCGTCGGAAATTTCCTCCATCAAAACGGTTAAGCTTCATGAAATCTGTCATTTTATGAATAGACATAGCCATATCCAAATATTCTCTTTAGATTGTTGGAACAAAGGGTCTTGAATTTTTCAAATGGTGGTCATCAGGTCTTCAAAATTTGGCAATGATCTTGTTTATATAGAATAGAAAATTAGTGCTTTAAGTCGCGTTACTAAGTCGCTTTCTTAAAGACAATATTTGTAACCACCAAAAGGTGTGCAGGGGGTTACAACAAATTTGCCTCCAGGATACAATGAAACCTGATTTAAAGATCTAGTCTATCGGTATCTGCACTGACAACAATAGATCAGAACACTCTTGATATAATCAAGAAACCAAGACACTGATAATCAAATCTGTAGAACTTGATTATGAATAAGAAAAACAGAAATTTGCTTAAGAAACTCTTGATCGAAAATTCAAAATCAAGAGGGAGAGAGAAAGAGAATTGTAGGAATGCTTTTCAGGATTTTGGATGGAATTAAATGGCTGATTTCGTAGCCTATTTATAGGCCTTGATAGATCTGATCGAATGGTCATGTCCCTTGATCGCATCCGATCAGATCTGACCGTTGGATCGACGATCTATGGAGCAGATCATTCTGACACCGAATAGATGCCTTGACTAATCACACCTGATCACGATCGCGTGCCATCTCATTCATACGATCACGCGCATCTCCAATCAAAGGCTATGATCAACCGACTCCAGATCGGACACACAACCGTTTGATTGGTTGGTTGACTCATCGCCAACAGATGACACGTCATTGCCACGAGGAGCTGATTGCATTCCACATCACCCATGCCACGCCATCGCTTCAACCTATCCGATGCAAATAGGAAAGCGCCCTCATGGCACCTTGCAAAGTGCAAAGTGCACCATCAAACGCCATACAACCCACTGCCCACGCCACGCGCGTGTGCGGAAGGTGCAAAGCACCATCGTTGTGGTGTGGGTGCGTGCACACTAGCTTGCATCCCATAATTCCATATTTAAAAGAATATTCTATGTAGCACTTTATATCTCTTTCCAATGGGGGACAAAGCCTCCGAGCTTATTTCATACTTTCCAAAGAAAACATAAAAGGTTTATAAAACACTCAAAAATTAAACTATACATTTTGTAAATTAATTTGAAAATTCCCCAACACACAACTCGAACAACGGAGGCTCCCTATTTTTATATATTGATTGATTCTTTCTTTCATTGGAGGCTTTAGTATCAAGAAACCTGTAATTTTCTAACATGCAATGGCAACATATATATGATATTATACTTATCCGGCAAAGGTATTAAAGCCAACCTTGGAGCCAACTGAACAATGATTTTCCACGTGCATCATTTTGCTCTGATTTGGTATTTTTCCATTTGGAAGGTCACAATTTCCACCCTTATGTTCTTCATTTGATTAGCATTTCTTTCAGATTTTGCTGTGTTTTTGCTCTGATTTTGCATTTTCTTCAGATTTTGGTGCGCAGTTCAGAAATAGATGTACTGACATATATAGAATTGATTACAAAGGTGAAACTTAGTGGTTGATGGGATTAGTGAAGATGAGGCTTGCAAGGAAGACACTCTGATTGTCCATATGCCAATGGTTACTTGGTAAGTGTAAATGGAACCCTACCTATCTAATCTTGTTTGGTTGTTGAGAAAATTGAGGGATGATAATGGGACAATAGATGAAAGTATGATATATGTATTGATTAATTTTTTTTATTGCTATCCTCTCTCAGGTTACAATCTTTGATGAAGTAGGTTTTTAAGCATACAAATATTTGCATTTGATAATGGGAGTGTTATTTTTAAATTAAAAAAAAAAAAAAGATTCTCATAACCAATCCAAACAGAAACCAGTCTCAAAGCTGTAGACGTTTGCTTGAAGTTCTTAGTCCAACACCGTACTCGAGCTCTCTCTTCTCACTATAGCTTCAAATTTCAAAGTTCCCATGCGCATGAGTGGAATTCTCTTGAAACCCATCTCGAATCTCCCCTACCTTCGTCTCTTACAGAGATGCTCAACCATGGACGAACTCAAACAAATCCATGCCCATGTAATCACCAGTGGCCTTGCTCGTTTCACCTACACCACCAGCAAAATCTTAGCCTTCTGTGCATTATCCGAAACTCACAACAACATGAACTACGCAGAGCCAGTTTTTAACCAAATTGTTATACCCACTATCTTTGATTTCAATTCTATGATAATGGGTTACTCCAAAAGCTCAGATCCCAAAAAGGGTCTTCAAGTTTATGCCCAAATGCGATGTCAAGGCTTTGAACCAAATGATCACACTTTCCCTGTTTTAACCAAAGCTTGTTCTTGTATATATTCACTGTATCAAGTTCATGGTCAAATAATGAAGTTTGGATACGGTTGTGATGTTTATGTGATTAGTTCTATTATACATATGTACTCAAAATTTGGAGCAACCAATTTTGCTTGTCAAGTGTTTGAAGAAAGTTCTAACAGAAATGTGGTCTGTTGGACTAGTCTTATTAGTGGGTATTGTAGTAATGGGCTTGTCAATGAGGCTCGTGAAGTGTTTGATTCGATGCCCGAAAGAAATGATATTTCTTTTAGTGCAATGGTTTCTGGGTATGTGTGGAATGAGCGTTTCAATGAGGCGATTGAGTTGTTTCGCAAGTTGAAGAGTTGTGCTAATGTGAGGCCTAATAGGTCTCTTTTGGTGGGTGTTCTTAATGCTTGTGCGGCTGTGGGTGCGTTTGAGGAAGGTAAATGGGTTCATGCTTATATAAATGAGAATTTCTCAGAGCTTGAGCTTCAGTTGGGCACTGCACTAATAGATTTTTATGCAAAATGTGGCAACATAAAAGATGCAGAAAATATCTTCAAGAAAATTCCCTACAAAGATGTGACAACTTGGAGTGCTATGATCTTGGGATTAGCCATCAATGGCAACAATGAAATGGGGCTTCAGCTTTTCGCAGAGATGGAAAGAAGGGGGCCAAAACCAAACGCCATAACTTTTGTTGCAGTTCTCACTGCTTGTAATTGCTTAACTATTGTGAACAAATCATGGAGATTATTCGGGCGAATGAGTAAAGTTTATGGTATCTCACCAGTGATTGAACACTACGGTTGTATGGTTGATCTTCTAGCCAGGGCGGGACAAATCAGAGAGGCAGAGATTATGATAAAGAGCATGCCAATGGAACCGGATGGAGCTATATGGGGGTCTTTGCTTAATGGGTGTTTGATGCATGGTCATGTTGAGTTGGGGAAGAAAGCAGGGAAGCTTTTGATCCAACTAGAGCCTCGACATAGTGGTCGGTATGTCCTTCTAGCAAATATGTATGCTGCAATGGGCAGCTGGGAGGGTGTGGTGAGGCTGAGGAAAATGATGAAAGATAAAAAAGTAGATATACTTCCTGCTTGGAGTTTCATTGAAATTGATGGAATTGTACATAGATTTGTTGTGGATGATAAGTCTCATTCTCAATCAAGCGATATCTGCAGTCTTTTGAATCATGTTATACGGATTTGATGTCATTATGTGATGAATCAGTGTAGGCAATGATTTCATGATCTTTCGCGATCCTGCAAAGCTCAACAAAACAATAATTTTGATTCTAATTGGGGTCTATTTCCAGCATACCCTACAGAAAGTTTGGTCATGGGACAATACAATAGGTATGTATTCTCAAGCATTTCATGGAAAGTACTTTCTTTGTTTGTTACCTTAACTATTTATGTATCTTGATGATATAGATTTCTTATCCACAATCAGAGAGAACACTTTTTGTTTGGTATGGAAGAAAAACTGTTTGACAAACATGACCACATCTATCCAATTGTGAATGGTTTCACTACCTAAACATAGAGAAAAGCCAAAGGGGATTGAATGAGTTTTATCTCTTGTATTTATGTCAAATGGTTGCACTGATGTCACGGAGCCATACTCAGTGGCACCATTGTTGGTGGGTCTGCCAAAAGAAATTTAAAATAGGATAAATTACACTTTTCATCCCTATAGTTTTATTTAAGTTTTACTTAGATTCTTATTATTTTGATTTACGTAATTTGGTGCCCACACTAGTTTCAATTTGGTCCTTCCATCTAAATTCCCATTAAAATTTTCTCTATATACAACTCAGGAGATTGACAAATATCCTAAAATCGTTAATTTTAACCTTAAACTTGAACGAAAGAATCAAATTGAACTAAACTTAAAGTGTAGGGACCGAATTATTCAATTTGAAACAATAAAAACCAAATTTAATTCAGATCAAACTGCTAACGTTTAGCTGCACTTCTTGCAAACTCTAGGAATTTACAGTTAGAATCCAAGGTAGTTGGTAAATGGCAACCATTGCCTTACTATCTAGACTATCAAAAAGAGATGACGTTGAAGTTGAGCAATAATTTTGCTATAAAACATCAAGAATGAATAAGCTGACTTGCTTAGGGGAATTCAAAGAAGTTGCTTAAATCTGTCCAATTAATCTAATAAACCAAACGAGCCATTATCAAGTCAATCATGAAACCCTTGATGGATATTTCTCTAAACTGCTTTATTCAGTAAACATGTTTTCACCTACAAGATATAGTCATGTCTTCTTTCAAGTGAAAAGGCTTTGTTGAGTTGAGTATATCTGAACTTCATTGATTTCTTGCTGGCAATTGTATATTCATCCTTCAAATACAATAAATATTAGAGATGATACAGGTTTTACTTGTGGTTCTAAAGAAGAGGAATTGACTGATAGGCCTAAAAAACACTCTATTTTGATTGGATATCCATATTTTAATGTGTATCTTTTTGTTGATGGATTTGTGTGAGATGACCTCCAGAACTCTCTCCTTTGGTATTTCACTCAAACACATCATTCAAAATTCAAATGATGCAGCAAATAGCTGCTATGGAAGACTGAATATGAATATTCCACTGTGAAACTTTTCAGTCAGTGAGTTGAACAATTGATAAATCAAAAAGAAAATTGACCAGTATAGCTTACAAGGGTTCAATTAGGACAATTAATTTGTGATGGATGGGTCAAATTTTGCTTTCTTGGTCTGTAACTTTTTTGGATTTCTTTCTATTGTTGGTATTTACTTGGTTTAAACAAACTACAAGTTGTGTTTGAACCCAGTATATTTTTTATGCTATCTTGTTTGTCTTGTGACTTTATTGATCTAAGTATTTAAAGTTTTAGTTTTCCTTCCCCCGTTCTTATTAGGTTATTGTAAGGAAGCTCTTTAATTGCTGCTATTCTATCAGTTTAGGTATTGGGGAGGGATCTGAGGCAGTTGTGAAGAAGCAATGCACTGGGAGTGCCAAACCTGGAGTTCCAAGGTTTGTCAAGAATTAACTTTCTTTGTCATGTGCACTAAGATCATTTATGACCATCTTGTTGTAATTAGTTCTTGCATTTATTATTGTGTATGAGGATGGTGAGCAATAGCTCTTCGTGCCTAAAATTATTGGGGACAGATAAAATTATTCACTTCCTTTGACAATACAAATGGTTAAAATTTTGTTGAGGGCAAAGCATTGCCTTTCAATTATGAGATGTTTATGGTGTACATATGAGTCTGATTACTCTTTTGCGTTAATTTGAGTTAAACCAAGTGAAGAACTACTTTCTCTGTATCAATTCATTGTTTGGGCCTTTCCTTAATAGTCATTAATGCAATCCATGATACTTGTTTAGCTTCCAGTATTTTGGTTATTAACAGGGTTCTAAATTGCAGGAGGGGAATCATATTTGATTGAAACAACAAAACAGATTCAGTCACATCGATGAATTAGATTCAATCTAGGGAATAAAACAGAGAGGCCAACGGAGATTTAGTGTCATGCAGTATTTTATTTTTAATTTTTTAGGAACTGTCCTACCTTTTGGGCAAGTAGTGAGAGCCATAATTAATCATCATGATCATAGTTGCTAACATCCTCATCGTCATTATCATTGTGTTATTCCTATTCTTTTTCTGTAAAATAGTAAATTAGAATGGTTAGTTGGGTGCTAGCTTAGGACAGAGTAAGGATGATAACAATGATTATTTAATGCGGAGGTGCTAATACGAACATTCCTAGTAGGGAAGCCAATAGTTTATTTCATAGTCTCCACATGTTTAGATTATGTGAAACACACAGTTGATGTAAAAGAAGGAAGAATACATAATTGGAAACCCAAGTGATCCCAATTTGCAGTAAGTTTTTAGATCTAAAATTTTCTGGTCTTTAGTTGATGTCAGGGGGAGTGCACTAGAATTGATGGCTAAATAAGTCTCATATGCAAGGTTTTTTTTTTTTATGTCTTCCTTATATCCGATATTTTCTTCATCGCTCTTGGGTTCAAGTGTGTCTCTCTCAAACATTCCAATCTCCTGCTTCAATTTTTTACTTGTGATTTTTCCCCCTCATTTTCGGTGATATTTGAGAAAAGTGTGACTTTGATGTGATGTTTTGATTTTTGGTTGATTGTTTTTCAACTTGAAAGCAATTTCAATTAGTGAAAAAATATCTGAAAAATGTTTTGATTTGATTATGAATGGTAATTTTACGTATATATTCAGTATACTTGCAGGCTTTAACTATTAAGAATTCAGAGGAAAGGAACACAAAATTGGAAAATATTATGTGTTGGAGGATTTGGAATTTGGTTCACAATAAGAAGCAGGCTTTGCTCTTAAATCTTTTGTGAAATTAGTTTTTTGTTTGTGATAATTTGAATAAATTTGGTATACATGTAATTAGAGACTATAATTGGAGAGTCAGTATGGTAGGTGGATCCAAAAAAAAAGAAAAAAGAAAAGAGGTTTGTAGTTCTATATACTTGGTGGCAATGTTTTAAAATGGAGATTGGTGAGTGAGTCGAAAAAGGAATTGAATAGATAGGTGATCAGTTCAACCGTTGGGTTAAATCAGAATCGAATGTCATAAATATATTAAAATTATATTTAAATAAAAATATATGTCATAAAATTATAAATTAAAAAAAAAATAAAATTTTTAAATTATCTTAAATATTTCTCCTAATATTTTTTTATTAAAAAATATAATAATATATTTTAAAATATTATTAATTTTAATTTTGATTCTTTATATGATTTTAATATAATTTGATTGAAAGAAGAGCAAAAATTTTGGAGGGATGTCAAAATTTTAATTATCCCTCCAATAAATTTGATTGAATCTCACATGAATTTTCTTAAGTTTTTTTGAAAGAATTTTTTTCTTATAAATAAGTAGAGATTTTCACAATAATTTCAAGTTTATTCTTCAAAACAAGAGACCTTTGAAAGAGAGTTTTTAATTAACAATTTCTTATATGTATGTGTGTGTATATATATATATATACATATAATAAGAAAGAAAGAAAGAATAAATGAAATAGTTAGAAAATATCAAAAGAAAGTTCAAAATTTATAGTTTTATCAACCTGCCTGGTTTGCCTGACCCATCTTTGGGTCACCCAGTTCGGCGGTCCAACTTTATGGGTTCTCTCTAAATAGGTCGGTTTTTTTGGCTTGGAACGGTTTAAAGGGTATATCCGAATTGAAATTTTGATCGGTTAACGGTTCAATCGGTCGAACTGGTTGATCCGGTCCAATTTTTAAAACCATGCTTGATGGATTACAAGTTATGTTTATTGTATGCAGATTTGTTGGCTAGAGACTGGTCGTCAACAACTTCTCTGCTCGGGTTGATTTTCATTTGTAAATTCTAAACTAGGAATAATCTATAAATCTTTTTGTTGTTGATGCTTCTGTCTTATCCTCCATTTATGTTTGTTTAATTAATATTTACCGAGTTAATTATGTACATTCCTTCGTCACCTACAATTTTATTTAGTAAATGTGTCTCAAAGAATTGAGAAACAGTTTCCATTACGATAAAGCTCAAATGCTTGAAAATCCCACATTCCAGTGTAAATGACTGGCATATCAGTTTGTATAGTCAAGGTGGCCAATGTATTTGCTTTATTTTTACTTATGAATGAATCACAATTTGTAAATCACGTTCAATGGTTCAATATTTGACTAATTTTGCTCGTAGCTTCAATCCATACAACAAATTTATAGAATTTAATAACAATTTGTCGTGTTTTTGCTGCGCTTTATTATTCATAGCCAATGATAGCATATTCGACATGACTTTATTCTTAGCTAATGACGGCATGACCCCTACATGCGAATTGCGTAGGGTCTAACTAGTAATTTATTCAAAAACAAATGATAAAGTACAATCTAACATTCATATGTAAATAATGTATTATTGTAAAATAATTTCTTATACAGTAAGATCTGCTGCAGCATATATGATCAAGGAAAAATTAGTTTAAGGTCCCTTTTCCATTTTTAGTAATGGAAGAGATCCACAATATTATATTATAATGTTTAAAGTCCCTTAACTTCCACACCAATATATCATAGAGAAATTTGACCTTACCAAATCAAAACTCATCTCTCTCTCTCTAAACTTCTATATTCCCAGACCTCTCCAATTCTGCCAAGAAATCCAATCAAAAATTGAATCAAAGTCCTCCACAGGAATGGCTCATCGATTCACATCCATCCTCAAACAACTCTGCACTCGATCACCATCAAGATCAGTAACGTACATGTCCCGACAGAGAGATGGTGCTCCGAGAGCCATCACTCTGATTTTCGGCGACGGAATCGGACTTCTGGTCACCATTGCTGTCGAGTAGGTCATGGAGGCAATGCATGCGCCGGTGTACTTAGATCGCTACCAAGTCCGAGGCGACATGAAGAGCGCGTCTCCGAAGGTAATCAAATCAATCCGCAAAAATAAGGCGTGCTTGAAGGGAGGTTTAGGGTTTCTGAATTGTCTCCGAAGGTGACTAGTAGCCGTTGTCGGGACTGGTGGTCTAGCCGGTGGTGTTTCCTTAGAAACGACTGTCTCTAGTGGTGAATGATTTGTATTTTAGGAGGAATTGGAGAAGCAGAGGCAGATGATTGAATTGAAGAAGTAGATGATGCAATTCACTAAAGATTTAGAGATTAAAATGATGCATCTATTCAAGGATACTTAGGTTCAGCTTGAAAAGATCAAGCAAGCTAAGTGGTTGGGTTCGAATGGTGACAGAAAATGGAATTTCTGAGTTGTGAATTTCTCTAGGTTGAGTGATTTGGATAGGGGGAATTTCTCTTATTTGAATAAATTTCTCTGGGTTGTGAAGGGAAATTTCTCTGGTTTTGAGAAAATTTCTCTAAGTTAGAAATTCTCTGGATTTCTCTAGTTTAAACTCAGTTTGTTTAATTTTCTCTGCCTTTAATTGAGTAAAATTGGTGAAGTCATATGTATGTATTTATACTATTTGTTTGTTTGTTTGCTTTGTTTGTTTGGTACACTCAGTGAAATTTACTGAGACAACTTAGTGAAATTTCAATAAAACAAACTCAGAGAACTTTGTTCTCTGGAGAGAAATTCTTTTAGAGGTCCTGAGAAATTTCTTTGGATGAGAATTTCTCTGGGAAGTCCAGAGAAATTCTTTGGATGAAATTTCTCTGGATCAAATTCAGGGACTTTAGACATTATGAAAATATTTGGTGTCCTTTATGCTATAAAATCTTAATACCAGGGACCCTAAAAAAAAAACCCCTATGATCAACTACTTAATATTACTATAGACCAATGATAAAATATAAGTTGCGTTTTTAATTTTTAAATAAAAATTAATTTTACCTATGTAATTTAAATTTGATACAAATCACATAATTGTCATTTAGAAACAACAATTTAATATTATGTGATTTGATAATTAAAATGCACCGTCACATTTTTTGTACAAAGTATCCGAATGTGCAAATTACACACCATTGTCGAGGCTGTGTAAATAAAATAAATCTTTTTAAGTAAAAAAAACTTTATAATTTTTAAACAACTATGTCCTTATAATTTTTTAAAATAACAAATATGTCATTGTGTTTTTCTTTTTTCTCTTTTTTATGTAAAAATCCAAACCATCAACTCATCCAGACCAGACATTAAAATTAGAGCAATGCTAGGTATCATAAAAAAACTTTCATGAAAATAATCATGAAAGATTTATGACCATTGGATTACACTTAAAATAAAGTATCACACACTAATCAAGATAATCCAAGGGTCATAAATCTTTCATGATCATTTTCATGATAGTTTTTTCATGATCCCTAACTTTTCTCTTAAAATTATAAGGATGGGTTTGAGAATATGTATACTTACGAGGTTAAAAAATCTTATTTATAACTATTTAGAACAAAAATTTGGGAAATGAGACTTTAAGCTAAATGTCTTAGCTTTTAACGGCAAAATTGCCACTAAAACATCACTTTGTATACAAATTATGGAGTAATACTATTTTCCATCACGCAACAAATTTTCACTCTGTTTTTACATATAAATCTTGATTTTTAAATTTTTGTGTTTTTAGAAGGTTTTTTTTTTCTTTTTATTTATTTTTTATTTTTTATGTTTTAACCAAATTTTTATAATCATGGAGTAGATGCATCTAAAAATTTAAAAAATTACAAAGAAATCTGTAAAAACTTTTTCAAAATACAAAAAAAAGAAAAGAAGTTTAATGTATTTTCATATTTTTTATGTATTTATTTATTTTTGAACATGTTAAAAATCGAGTAAAACTGTGTTTGGTCGAAAGATTTGATGACAGAAATAGAAATAGATAGGGAAGTAGAAAGAAAAAAAGAAATATAATTGACTGAATTTAAATTTCAAATTATGTTTAGTTGAGTTAAAAAATAGAGAAAAAAGAGCCTAATTGAATCTAAAAATTTTAAAGTATCACTTTATTTTTTCTTATATTTTTTATTATAATTAAATAAAAATAAAAATTATATTTCTTTTTCCTTTTCATTTATTTTATCAAATTTATCCACCAAACACAACTTGGGGCTACCAACCAAACACAACCTAGGTGCTAGAAGCTTTAAAACCCTATAAATTCGCTCATTTTCTACTGCAGCTGCAACTGAAGAGCGAAGAAGAAGGTCTCCATGTCAAGTGGTGTCTATTCCAAATTTGGAGCTCTCTCCAGCAAAGCATTGTAGATCAGGTACTTCTTCTCCTTCCCTCAAATTTTCTCTTTACTTTCCCACTTTGTTTCAATCTGGTTGAAAAGAAAATGAAAATTCAGTTAGGTATTAGAAAATCTAGTTGGATCATCAACTACGTAATATTTTTATATAATTTCATTCATGAATATGCATGGATGTTCAAAAATTCTATATTTCATCTTGTCAGTTCGATAATTCGATAGTTCCAAAAATTCGATTTGCATAAACTCAAGTACTTGTCACAGCATAGGGTTTAGAAAATTGATCACGCCCAGTAGCTACTGATATGAAATAAAAAAGTGATTCAAAGATGCTGATTGAAACAAAACAGTAAGCAAATTCAAACACGAAAGAAACCCCCGAGGGGGTAGCCTAGTTGACAGTGGGTTTGCTTCCCACGTGCCCAACTCATGTTAGATTCTTGTCGGTCCCTGCCCTTTTGCCAGGAACATGCAATTAGGACGTGTCGCTTGATCCTCGAGTTTACGGTCTTGGGGTGGGCCTGAAAGACCTTGCCTGGTTCCCGGTTATGGGAAAAAGAGAAAAAATTAAATTCAAACATGGAAGGAATTTGAATAACATTTTTGAGAGAAAGGGGAGACTTGCCATTGTTTAGCGCCACTGCCACCATTGATCAACTCCATTGCCATCACCATCAACATCGCTATTGCTCTGCCACCATCAATCCACCTTAAATTGACAACATCGGCACTGTCAGAATTTATTGGAGAGGGAGATAGAAGAGGGAAATGGGGTTTTGTTGAAGAGGGAGATCGAGAGAGAGAGAGAGTCATAATAAATTTGTTTTAGATTTTGTATTGGAAAAACCCTCGTGTAAGTTCCCTATAAGGTGATAATGGGATGAAGTGAAATATGAAATGGCCAATAAAATGAAGCCACATGTACAGTCCGTGGGTTCGGTTTAAGCAGTTCAATTTTTTTTGGATCCATTGTCGGCTAATCAATTAATTTTTTAGCCACTTTAAAACTGCAGTTGACCCTTAGTAGCAGAAACTCCTAATTTGGTGACGTTTCTTACTAAGAAACGTGATTCCGCCCTCCCAAGCAAGAAACTCACTCCTGTCGAGGAAGAACTCGCTTCAAACTAAGACAGAACCTCCCAAGCATACAAATCTTAAAGAAATAAAAGAAAAACAACGCAAATTTATTGTATTACTTTCTATTTCCATAATATTCATTTATACTTAAGCAAAGACAATGTGTAGTTGATGTCAATCTCCAAAAAAAATTCATATTTTAACAAATATATTACAAGTAAGTAGAAAAATAATAATTTTTAGAATATAGATATATATTTTATAATTTAATATGTAAAATATATACATGCTCCCATTGGTGCTCCCAACCTAAGAAATTTCTATTTGCCCGTGTACTTGGTCCCTCTTCCGCTTCATTCGACCGATTTTGTGATGAAGCCGACTGTCCCGGACCAGTTTGATCGAGCTGGTCAGTAATTTGAACAGCCCTACTAAGGCCACATACACATTAGCCGGTGACGAGGCGCAAAACCATACATCGACGGGTGGTAGAGCCCCAGAAGAATTTATAGTCAAATTGAGCCTAGCTTCAAAAACAAAACATAACATAAATTTTTAGTGACAATAAAATCATATTTTGATAGCACAAAGATAGATGGATAACAAAATAATTTCAATTCTCATAATCAGTTTACATTCGTACTTGATCCATATTTCATAAAACAACATGAGAGTAACAAAAAATTACATTTCAATAATGTTAAATATGAGTATTCAATTATAAAATACCGGAAGTGGTAGAAGATCACTTATGAAATTATTGATCGAAAACCAATAGATATTCTTAATTTTTTGCATCTCCATGGAACATAATCTTGTTGTTTGATTATTTGGACAATCATCTCCCTTTTGGGCTACTATTTTTTTCTTTATCTCTATCTCTATTCAGTGGTGTCTATTCCAAATTTGGAGCTCTCTTCAGCAAAGCATTGTAGATCAGGTACTTCTTCTCCTTCCCTCAAATTTTCTTTTTACTTTCTCACTTTCTTATTTTCCTTTTCTAATCTTTTTTCTCTCTCTCTCTCTCAAAATATTGCTAAATATCTTTACACATGTAATAGACCCAAACCATTCTTCTGTTTCTTAATTCTCTTAATTCTTCTCACAAATCCGCAAAAGTGTCCACGTTCACTTCTCCCATGTTTCTCTTTTCATATTTGATTTGTTTACTTCCCCTTTTTTCTCACTGCCTAATTTAATGCCTAGCAATTCTCCCAACTTCACATGACACACCACCAATAATGATATATATACAGATATTCTCTCACAAGAACTACGTGTTTGTTTCTATGACATGCTCTACAATATTCCTTTACATTATTATTGTTATTATTTTGTCACATGGTATATATCAATAGGAGTTCCCTTGTTAGTTGTTAGTAGGGGAAAGGGGTAAGAAAAAAGGTATGAAACCCTTCTCCATAGAATTTGAACCCGCAACCTCACACGACAAAGTGGTGCTACACAACCACTAGGTGAAAGGCCCTGGTTAATATTTCTTTACATTAGTATGATCATTGGTTAATATTCCTTTACATTTTAATATGATCATTGGTTAATATTCCTTTACATTAATTCATACATTAATATGATCATTGATCCACAACTTTAATTTAACATAACCATTATAAGTTACACTGCTTAATTGAGATTTTACTCTACCATTAATACCACGATTTTATACCATAATGATACATTATTAGTCCACCATAATTGCACAACAAATTACACTTTGGGGTGGGGTATTACAAGAAGAGCTAGGAAATCGAGAGAAACAATAACCTTCCATTTGGTTGCTGAGAAATCTATTGAAATCAAAATAAAAATTGGAAATCCGAGATTTGTATTTGGTAATAGAAAAATGGGATACTCAACTCAATAAGGTTGAGTTTTTTAATTTTTTTTTTATATGCTTCTCATACTAGGTAACAAGAATTTTAAAAACTCAAGATTTTTTTTTTCTTGTTTGTGTTTCTCGACAACCAAACAGAACCTATGGATATATTGTGGTCATCTCTCTGTTACACACACAGACACATCTATTGCAAATTATATATCAATCCCTCAGTTAGTTTTGAGAAGCTAAGTTACACGGACGCAGGTATGAGGATCGGGTGCGGGTGCGTATCTAGGGGTCAGACACTTTAAAATTAAAAATTAAGGATACGTGGATATGTATCCAAATTTAGATACGGGTACGGGGATACGTTAAATATATATATATATATATATATATATTAAAATAGTTAATAAGATGACAAAGTGGCGAGTCCATGTAACACAGTTGAGAAGATTGAATGGACTCTTTTCGTAATACTTAATTTTCCTTCAATTTATTAGTGAGAGTTATAATGCGAAAAATTAAAGGAAAAAATGATGCAATTGGAATTGTAGGATCAAATTGGTTTAATATGCAACCTATATGGACCGCATGTGTAATTTACCCAATAAGAAAGGCTTTTAAGAAAAATTATATGAGAAGTACTAGAAGAGAAAAATTAATTTTGCGAAGTGAGAATAAAATAGAGAGAACATAGAGAAGAGAGAGAAAGAGAGTCATTTCTGTATTCAGAGTTATTATGTGATTGATAGAAAAAAGAAGGGCCTTTAAAAAAATTATTTTTGAAGGGGTCTTAAATGATTTAGGGTGGGCAGCATTATAATTTCTCAGGGTTAAACAAAAACCACTTTATATAGGTATTGTTGTAATTATAAAATATTGAGGTGGGTTATGTCCCACTCCTGGTGCCTTCATGCATCCACCATTGACTATTTGAATGATTTTTTGGCACACTTTATCTATTCAGGCATTGCAGATTCATGGCTTCTAGCTTGAACAACCAGCCAAGTTTGAAGAAGGAAGCGAATGAGAATGGAGAAGATAGGATCAACAGGTTACCAGACTGTGTTCTTGTCCACATTCTCTCTTTCCTTCCAACAAAATATGCAGTTCGGACCAGCATTCTATCATCAAGGTGGAAACACATATGGGCTTCTGTCCCCATTTTGGAATTCAATGGTCCAATACTGTCACCTTCGTATATTCCGTTCCGTAAGCACAATGACAATGGTAGCTTAATGAATTTCATTGACAGAGTACTTCTTTTGCATGATTTGTCAAGTATTCAACGATTCTCTCTAGGATGTAATCCAGAAATTGATACATCTCATTTGAACACATGGATAGGTGTTGTTATAAAGCGTAGTGTCCATGAAATTGATATCAACGTTTGCGAAGGCTTGGATCTTAAGTTGCCTAGAAACCTCTTTACTTGCAATACGCTTGTAGTCTTGAAGCTTGGATCTCAACTTCATTTTGATGTTCCTACCTCAATTTCTTTCCCTTGTCTCAGGATCTTTCATGTTTCACTTATTTCTCCTAGTAATGACTTGACCCAAAAGCTCTTTTCTTCCTGCCCCATGCTCGAAGAATTATCCATTATAGCGGTCATGGGTCCTGGAAAAACAGTATATAACATTTCTTCATCAGCTCTGAAACTTTGTACTTGTCTTTATGTGTAAAGGAATATGGAGACTCTGAGGTTGTGGTTATTGTCAATGCACCAATTCTTGACTACCTTTGCATTGAAGATGATTGCTTTGTTCAATATTGTCTGAACAGCTTATCTTTATTAGTTAAAGCAAGTGTTTGTGTTGATGCCTCCCATCCACATGCTCTTGGAGCCATGCCACATCTGAACCGAGCATTTGTGCTTTTGGAAGCAATTGCTAATGTTAAGCATCTACATCTGAAGTCTAGCACAATGGCAGTGAGTTCATTCTTCCTTTTGAGCATTTACTTTAAGAAGTGAAGATGTAGATTGTCATATGTTATCATTTTTTGAACTTCATCAAGAATAATTTCAGATTTGTATATTTGACTATTTTTATCATCTCCGACGAAGGTTCTCGGCATTGCTAATGACAAAAATTGGCCTGTGTTTCCTAATTTGACCCATTTGGAATTTGATGATGTTGGCTGCAAGAGTTTGCCCGACTTACTCAATGGTGTGCCTAATTTGTGCACTATGGTATTTACGAAGGTGAGTTAAAAATAATATATAAATAAAATTGCAATTCCAAACCGGTGATTTGCAAGTTCTTACCTTTTCTTTTTCTTGGTTTTTAGGTACCACTTGATAGTTTTGAACCTTTGGAGCAATTCTACTGGCTTGAACCACAAGGGGTGCCCAGTTGTTTGAGGTCTACCCTCAAAGAAATTAAAGTCTCTGGCATTGATGGGTTGCAAGATGAGCTCAATCTGATAAAGTATTTCTTGGAAAATGCAAGTGTCTTAGAAAAGATGACAATTGGATATGGAATGTTAAGCATAAAGGAAGAGGCTGAGTTTCTTAGGCACCTTGTCAGGTTACCAAGGTGTTCAAAATCTTGTCAAATTGAACTTGTTTGAGGTATCATTCATTAAGTTTTCAGTTGGCACTTCTTCTGGAGGTATGTGTACTAATTATGAAAATAAGAAAAATATTATTTAGACTACCATTTGCACATTTACACATTGTGAAAGTGCAAATTCAATATTGCAGTGAGTTTATTAGCTTTCAATTAGTGCAAAAAATTGATAGAAAATTCATTCAAATAGAATCATCATTCAACATTGTAAGGGAATGGTCATTCCAATGGGATGCTAAGTAATGATTATTCGATTCCATTCCATTCCATTCTACCTTCATTTTAGTGAACCAAACTCTGTCTTAGAGTGTACAGAGTCATCAAACGAGTGGTCTGAATTTTCTTTTTTTATTTTAGATACTTACTAAATGTTTCTTTTATGATCCAACCATTGTTACTAAATGGAGTTGTTATGATGGATAAATATTCTATTCTTGAGCTGCTATTGAAACTAATAACTTCAATTGATCAAATGCTTTTGTACTTTGTGATATTAGTTAAAAAGTCCCTATTAACAACTGAGATTTGGATTAAAGGAATGGACTGTGTAGCTTGAACCCCGGCATCCTTCTTCGTCATGTTATTTTTTCAATTTTCTTTGTGCAAGAGGTTGTTACTCAACCACAACACCATAAATTCTCAGATTCATAGAGACACCATTTGAAATACTGATCCCTACAAGGCAACAAATGAAATGGCTTCTGTTAGGTCTGCATTCTAGGCTTTATAACCTTGCAAGAGAAAAAATCAAGAATTTTGAATAGAGATTGTCCATGAAATAGCTGAATTAGGTGTTTCAAGTCTTCAAGTTTGTAAATCAGTCAGTTATCTCATCAGTTATGTTCGAACTCCCATATTTCCGATTCTAATTGAAATTTTTTTTTGAAAATATTTCTTTGAGGAAATGTTTACTTCGTGATCCCTATTAACATTTCTTTTATTTTTTTATTTTTTTTTAGGCAGCTTGTCTTGGATTTGCGGTTTTGGTTCGCGGGCTTGATGGATTTGTTTCTTTTTACTGATTAGGTCTTGCAAGTTCATGATTTTCTGTTGCAAGGATAATATGATCTTATTGGGTCCATTTTAATCTTTTTGATATGTACTGTAGTGATCTTTGTTCTGCTTAGTGGTCCCTTTTTTTTTTTTTTCTCGAACTGATCTTGAGGGATGGTACCAACTATACTGCTTTGCTGTATTTTTATGATTAATTGTATATTAAAGTTTTAGTTTCAGATGATGGTAAGTATGTCATTCTGTATTTATTTTTTATTAACAAAAATTCAGAGATGTATGGCCGATCTGTATGTTTAACACATACTGGAAGTGGTGGCACACGCAATATGTGTGTATATGATCATTTTTTTTTTTTTTTTTTTTTTTTTTGAATTTTGGGCATAAATGCTCATGTAACTGATGTAGGAGGGTAGACATAAACACCAACTCAATTCTTCCCTTTAGATAGATAGATGGATATAGAAGATAGAAAGATAGATATAGAAGCATAGAAGATGGAAAGATAGATAGATATAGATACGTAGATAAGATAGATGGATAACAATATAATTAAAAGAAATTCTTGTGATTTGTTATACCCAATTAAAAGATAAAATTCTTGTGATTTGTTATACCCAATTCAAAGATAATCTTATGATTTAGACAATTTAAAATATAAATTTTAGAAATTAAATAAGTGAAATTGATAATTTAGGAATAAAATAAAAAAAAAATTGATAATAGCTTAGCAAAAATATTAGACATTTCAAAAGTTCTATTAAAAGTTTTATCAAATGTCTTACATGCGTGTGGAATGCACATGGAATTCATATTGTGTGGGTCTAATACTATAGAATTTTTAGTAGAATTTTTAAAATTTCTAACATTACTCATAGTTCAGAGGATAAAAATTTAAATTGATGACGATTCTGTGCGTATCTTTAAAGTGTGTTAAATCAACGTGTATTGGCAACATCAATGACTTGTTCGGTGAGATCTGTCTTTATCTATTATTAATTTTTTTTTTATTTTTATAATGATCGGATTTTTAGGTCAATTTACATATCTTGATTAATTTTGGAGTTCACCTACGTAGATTGGGCAAATATCTAAGAGTTGGAAGAAATATATCCGTAAGTCCTAAGTTACATCTACCAAGCTAAACCTTCGGGGATTAGAGATTTGTCTTTATTTAATGATTTTATTATTAGTTCTCATGAGATTATGTGATATGAGATTCTTTTGTTTTGTTTTGTTTAGGTTCATCTCTCATAAAATTGATTTATTTATTTATTTATAATTTTGACATAATTATATTAAATTCTTTTAAGTTATTTTTTTAATAATAATTTATTAATTATATAAATAAAAAAATTATGTTGTCATCTTTTCACATTAAAATTTATATAATTTTTTTATTTATTCTTATATTTTCACACTATTTATATTAAATCCAATCCGTTTAGGTTTAATAAAAGAAAAAAAAAATGGAATTTTTAAACTTCAAGGAACTCTTAATGTAATTTAACAGTGGTTATTTATTAGGGTTAGTTACACTTTTTATGTAATTTGATTTGAATTTTATTTTTTTAAATTGAATAATTTAATTTTTACACTTTAAATTCAGTTTTATTTGATCCGTCTGTCCAAATATCCGTTAATTTTCTTTCAGTGTATTGTGACTAACAATTATTATAAAATCATTAATTTTAACTTCCTACTTGAATAGAAAAATTAAATTAAAATTAGACTTAAATTATAAAATTTCAAATAATACGGACAAAAAAAAGTGAAATTTAAATTGAGCTATATATATAATGTGGGGAGAAGTGAGAAGGCTATAACCTTTTTTTTTGGGTGAATATAGAAGGCTATAACCTTAAACCCTAAAGTTTCATCATTTTCTATCGCAGCAGCTGAACAATGAAGAAGCGGTACTTCTTCTTCCCCCAAATTTTCTCTTTAATTTTCCACTTTGTTTGAATCTTGTTGAATTGAATAGAAAATTGGAAGTAATTTGAAAAACAGTCACTCAGATAAAAAAAATTTATGATCATTTTTGCGTACTTTCTTTTCTCACATGAGAGATGAAATTGAGTGAAACAGTCTTGGTTTGTGAGAAACCATATTGAAATCAAAAGAAAAACTCGAAATCCGAAAGTTGCATCTCCAATCCTTGATCTTGTTCTTGCATCAAATTTAAATTTGATGAAAATATACTAAAAAATAATCTCTAATTCTTTCATCAGATGTTCATCAAATTAAGAGTCTTTTTTAAATATTTTTTTTTATTTTTTTTTATCGAATTGGGAACTCATCTTTTTATTAAATTTAAATTTGATGAAAATTTAGATGATTTTTTCCCATCAAATTTGATGAAAAGGAAAATTTGGGATAAGAGTATGGCTATCAAAATCTCGATTCGGATTGTAAAATTTTATGATTCTACAATTTTAGATGGGCCAAATGGTTTGGATCACATACAAGTATCTTAAAATGATTACAAGCCTATTCATAAAATTGTATAGAATACGATCCCGATTTCACTACCATCCCAATCCTATACATATTTTTTGTTATTATTTATTTCTTATGTATATGTATGTATGTATATCTATAAAAAAAAATAAAAAAATAAATAGCTATAAACTCTTTTTTCAAGCATCTTTTCTAATTTATGTTAACATAAAAAATGCATTATATCAAATTTATCATTTTTTTTAATCTTTTGAAAATTATGCAATATATATTATCATTATTGATAATTTTTTATTTTATTTTACATAGTAGTGTATGTATATCTATAAAAAATAAATAAATAAATAAATAGCTATAAACTCTTTTTTCAAGCATCTTTTCTAATTTATGTTAACATAAAAAATGCATTATATCAAATTTATCATTTTTTTTAATCTTTTGAAAATTATGCAATATATATTATCATTATTGATAATTTTTTATTTTATTTTACATAGTAGAATTTTACAATTTTCGATCCAATTCTACGATTTGATCCATGAGTCCCTTCCAATGATTCAACGCAGTATCCAAATTTTAACAACCTTGGATAAGAGGGGAATTCTTAAAAAAGATTTTGATAAAAATTGGATGAAAGGATTGTAGTAGTTCATATCAAATTAATTTTTTTACTCGAATTTATAATCAAATTAGATGAAAAAATTAGTGAAGGATTGGAAATAGTCTTAGGGTAAATTTTATTTATTTACCCTTTTTTTATACTAGATAACAACAATCCTATTTTATTTTCTTGTTTGAGTTTTCTCAACATCCAAATAGAACCTGTGGTTATACTATGGAGCATCTCCAATCTTTCATTGATTTAAATTTGATGCAAATTTACTCAAAAATCATATCCAATCCTTTTATCAAATGTTCATCGAATCAAGGGAGAGTCATTTTTTTCATCAAATTGAGAATTCATCAAATCCTTCATCATATTTGAATTTGATGAAAATTTAAAAAGATAAAGTATTTGAGAGTGAAATTTGGTATAAAAAGGGGAACGTTTGAAATGATTTTTATGAAAATTTGATAAAAGTATTGGAGTAGTTCATGTCAAATCAAACTCATGAAAATTTTGGTAAAAGGTTTGAGATGGTCTCAACGGATTTTACAATGCTTTCTCTGTAAACTTCTATTGCATCTTTTTGCTACACATAGACACACCTATGAGAGCATTCCAACCTTTACTATTCAAATTGTTCCTAACAAAAAATGGAAAAAAAAAATCAAATTTGTTTTAAAATTTAGACCAAAAGCTTTGATATAGCTCACTTCAATGTTCAAAATAATCAAATTTTTTTTTTGGGTCAAATATTTTTAAAAATATCTAACTTATTCTGAAAACCTTCTTTAACCAATTTACATGAGAGAAAAAAAACAAAACAAAAAAACTTCAGTTTTTTCTTTTAACAATTTAATCAAACTTAAAAGTGAAAACGGGTTGATGTAAATTTGGTTAAAATTTGGATTATTGGATCTCATGTTCACCAAAATTGTCATCAAATTTAAATTTGATGAAGGGTTTGGTGAAGAATCGAAGATGCTTTAGAATGAATTTTTAATACACTTGATCTATTCAGGCACTGCAGATTCATGGCTTCGAGCTTGAACCATCAACCAAGTTTAAAGAAGATAGCAAACACAGGGAATGGAAAAGATAGGATCAGCAGCTTACCAAATTCAGTTCTCGCCCACATTCTCTCTTTCCTTCCAACAAAATATGCAGTTGCGACCAGCACTCTGTCACCAAGATGGAAATGCATATGGACTTCTGTGCCCAATCTAGAATTCAATGAGAAGACACTGTTAGTTGAGCATCCTTGGTCTGGCATGCATAAGCCTAAAGATCATCATCGCCATGTTAGCTTCATGAATTTCATTGAAAGAGTACTTCTCTTACATGATTTGTCAAGTATTCAACGATTCTATCTAAGTTGTGATCCAGATATTGATAAATCTCGTTTGAATGCATGGATAAGTGCTGCTGTAAAGCGTGATGTCCGTGAAATTGATATCAATGTTTGCGGATCAATAATTCTTAGGTTAGCAGCCTCTTTATTTGCGAAACGCTTGTAGTCTTAAAGCTAGGATCTCAAGTTCATTTTGATGCTCCTGCCTCAATCTCTTTTCCTTGTCTCAAGATCTTTCATGTTTCACTTATTTATCCAAGTAATGACCTGACCCAGAAGCTCTTTTCTTCCTGCCCTGTGCTCGAAGAATTATCCAATTCAGCACTAGTGGGTTTTGGGAAAACAATATACGAAATTTCTTCACCAGCTCTGTAGACTTTATACATATCTTTATCTTTACTTACGAGGCAATATCGAAACTCTGAGACTGTGGTCATGGTCGATGCACCAATTCTTGAATGCCTTCATGTTGAAGATAATTGCTTGGTTCTTTATTGTTTGAAGAGCCTATCCTCATTAGTTAAAGCAAGTGTTTGTGTTGAAGCCCCCTATCCATATGCTTTTTCAGCCATTACACAGGTTAACCAATTATTTGGGCTTTTGAAAGCATTTTCTAATGTTAAGCATCTACATCTAAAGGCTAGCACTATGGCAGTAAGTTTACTCTTCCTTTTGATCATTTACTTATAAGAAGTCGAGATAAGATGTAGATTATCATACATATGCTCTCATTTTAGAACTTTATCCAACTTCATTTTGGTTTTATATATTTGACTAGTTTTATCTTTTATCATCTCTGATGAAGGCTCTCGGCTTTGCTAATGACAAAAATTGGCCTGCGTTTCCTAATTTGACCCAATTGGAATTGGGTGTTTGCCACAATTTTTGCTGCAAGAGTTTGTTTGACTTGCTCAATGGTGCACGTAATCTGTGCACTACGGTATTTGCGAAGGTGAGTTAAAAGAATAATCCCAAGCCAGTGATTTGCAAATTCTTACCTTATTGTTTTTTGGTTTTTAGGTACCACTTCATGATGGTTTTGCATATTCAGAGCAATTCAATTGGTTTGAACCACAAGGGGTGCCAAGTTGTTTGAGGTCTTCCCTTAAAGAAATTAAAATCTCTGGCATTGATGCGTCCCAAGATGAACTTAATTTGATAAAGTATCTATTGAAAAATGCGAAGGTCTTGACAAAGATGACAATTAGGAATGTAATTTCAAGAATGGAAGAAGAGAATGAGTTTCTTAAGAACTTGTCATGGCTCATAGATGTTCAAATACCTGTCAAATTGAACTTGTTTGAGAATTCATTGATCAAGGTTTCAGGTGGCATTTCTTCTGGAGGTATGTGCACTTATTTTGTTGAAAGTGATTGAGTAGGTTGACCCACATTTGGCCCATGGAGATAGTTGTTAGATTTTGGTTCCAAAACCTATGCTTTGAATTCCAGTTCACTACTCAGACTGCATTAGAAATCCTGCAGAGAGTGATCTTCATGTATATATATATATATAAAGATAAATATATGTTTTCCTGTACTTCCTTTGAAGTTGTTGCTATCTTACACTGTAGAAAGATGTGAACACGTGACATGTGACATGTGCCATTGGATGAATTTGCAAATATTTAATCTAGACCTTGAAGACATGGAGACCTATTACTAAGATAGGTGTCTCATTTTCCCTCTAACCAAGTTTGGAGTCTCAAGTAGCTTTGTAATCATTCTTTGAGTAATAGAAGTGGTTTCCTTTCCTAAGTCAAATAATATGTATGTGCAAATGAGCAGCCTGATCGGTATTGGGTGCTAAGGTATACACGACACTAAGAAAGGCATTGAGAGTTGATTTGGTAGTGGTGTGAAGGCGGAATTATGAGCTCGGTCAGCCGAAGCTCCCAATCCATGAATTATGATAACTTGGCAGTGGTGTGAGCTAGAATGTTAAATTTTTTAATAGAAATTTGACTGAAGGATAAGAAGATTGGGAAGCTACATATATGGCGGAGTGGAGCTACAACATTTCAAGTGCTTGGTGATAATTGTGAATATAGTTGGTTGTAATTTATAGCTTCCTTGTTTGTCTTTATGCTTGCAATGGTTTTTCCTATGTAATTTGAATATGAGAATTCTTATTTGTGTTTGTTATTCTCTTTGAATGAAGTTAATATTTTCTCCCAATTTTTTTTTAAAAAAAAAAAAAAAACTATACATAAGATGCCACATCAATTCATTTATCCAATTATACAAAATAAATATTTTTTTTCTTTTTAAAAGTAGTAAAAATAACATTTTCTATGATAAACCCGATGGCCGAAGAGCTCAGAAGAAGAAGCATGAGGATGAGCTCTTTGTATCTTTTACTCTTTTAAATATTCCACCGGGGAGACGTAAGTGATATGGTATATAATAAATTTATAAGTAATGAGAGTTTCAAAAAACATGTAAGACAATAAAGAAATTAGTGAAAATGAATGTTAAGTGCAAAATTTTAAAGTATTAGACTTATTTATCTTGTTTGGTTTTAGAAAATTGAGTTTATTTTTAAGAAAATTGATTTTTTTTTTGTTTTTCGAATTTTTTTGCTTTTGGTCAAATTTTTTTATTAGTTTAAATTTTTATTTTTATTTTTATGTTTTAGATGCACTTAACCTAGATATATTTGAAAGTATAATATTTATAAAAAAAAATTTTAAAAAATTCATCCAATATAAAAAATTAAAAAATTTAGTACATTTTTGTATTACTGTGTATATATTGAATTTTTAAAATAATTTTTCACAAATATTTTATTCTTTTTTAGGTTCATTTGTGCATCTAAAAAGTAAAAAAAATATTACTTAAGATGTTAAAAAAATTGATTAAAAATAAAAAAAAAATACAAAAAAAAAACTTAATTTTTTAAAAATAATCAAAATCAAGCAAGGTGAATCTATGTTTAAATAAATTGTCAAATAGGACATGTGGGGACATGCGGGACGTAATTAGCACGCGTACATCGGGAGTTTGTGTGAAAAACGCCGTAAACTTAGCCGAAAAAGGCCTTCGAGGGCCGAAAATTGGAAGCAACCCCCAAACCACTGTAGGGAGGGCACGAGTAGCTTCGTTGCGTCAAGTAAGACCCGTGGGGACATACGGTACGAAATTGTCAAGAAGTGTTGATGAGTGTAAGTTGGTTTAATCAGAAGACAAATCTCAGAAGGATTTTGTAAAAAGTTTCTACCTTTGTATTAATTAATCCACCAAACGTCAGTTTATTACAAGGGACACAGCTAGTTAAATTGGCAGGTCTGTTTGAATGCATCTAACAATTTTGTTAGAGATGTCTTGCCACATATCTAAAAACAATTCAGCAAGTCTGGATTGTCCCGAGACATACTTCAAACCAAACCATTAATGTGACAAAAAACTTTATGTGTGCATCAACGTTGATCCATCTTTATTAACTAGTTAAAAAGATAAAAGATAATTCGTTTGGTGTGTTTGGTGATTCTTCATTTGTTGAGAGTACTAGGTAAACAATATTACATAGATTTCTGGGACTACATAGTTATCAGTAGTTATTACTTCTGGAACAATAAAAGATCTTTCTTACAGCTGAAATAAAAGCACAAATACAGAAGTTTCAGACCATAATAATACAATCTGAAATTCATATGAGCCTTCTTGATAAGTCAACCAACCCAACCAAATTTTACAAAGGTATATGGTCAACTACACTAGCCTAGCTGATACAACTATATATTAGCTGCGAAAATCGTCAAATAGTATCCAAATGAACCATATGGATGTGAAACTTCTCCAAAATTTCCAATTCTGGGGAATATCAGTTTGCAACTTTCTCAGTTGGTATATGCAACACATGGTTAATATATCCGGTGATAAATTACATTGATAGTTTATATGTTTTGGCCCTTATATTATTTTGATCCTTATAATTTTAATTAACTCGATTTTGATCATGAATTTATGCTTTTGTCTTAGTTTAGTCTAATTGATAACAACCGTGTGACGATCCAGACATGAATATTATTTTATTGAGAGAATTTGCCTAATTATGTGTTTAAATTTTGCGCATATATGTTTGCTTATGGAATTTTGTTAGAATATTTACTTAGAATTAGAAATTGAAAGCATTAGCAAATTTAGAAACCAAAATTGTCAAGTTCAATAGGTTACTTGGAATATTTAGAAACATATGAGAAGTTTAATTAAAATTTGATTCAGATTAAATTAATTAGATTAATTAAGTAGAATTGAGTAGGATTAATTAGATTTAAGCTTGTTTAATTAGATTTAATCCTACTTAATTAGCTTAACATAATCTACCCTATATATATGTGTTATAAGCTTATTTGAGTTCATTTTCTCACATCCTTGGCTGAGATCTTAGAGAGGTAGAGAGCTTCAATTTAGAGGGAGAAGAGTTCAATTTGTGAAGATTAGGATGAGAATTGGAGGATTGAGTTAAAAATCTTCAAATTCAAGTTTTAGGTAAGAACTACAACCTTAATCTTTGTAGATAATGTAGGAACAATCTTCTGTGTAAATAAAAAATTGAAACTAATTCAAACAAAATAAAATAAAACTTACAGAATTTATTTTGTTGAACCGATTAAATAATTAAAGACCAAGTCGAGTGTGTGACACTTTGTCCTTAAGACAGATTTGCCCCGTTACGGTGCTTACGGTTGAGTGGCGTCTATCTCCCAGGATACAATGATCTTCACAAACTTGTAGAAGCACTTCAAACAAATTTGTCTGGTGAACAAAACCTTGTGTTCTATACTCTCTTTATTTTATTCTAAAAACTAGAATGAAGAATATATAATGCAAATGAGCAAAAAGGATAGCAAAATGAATTTTTCATACTAATTTTCGGATCTACTAGACTGCTGGAATTGAAAGGTATTTATAGGCAAACACTGCTGTCCGAACAGGTATGAATTTAACTTGAACATATGCACTTTTGAAATGAACAGATATCATTCAAAATTCAAACAGATTTGGAACAAAACTGTCCAGATTTGAATCTGTCTGGACAGTTAAGAATCTGTCCGATTTTAAACAGTTAGAAAAACTGTTTGAACTGAAAAATCTGTTGTGGAATATTTAGACAGGAAAAAGTTTGTTTGGACAAAAAATTAAATTCAAATTTGAATTAAATTCCTGTAATAATTTTTAAAAAAATTCAAATGAATTTTGTCCAAAAAATTAATATTAGAACCGACCTGACCCACAACCCGCGCCCGACATGGCTCGACTCGGTCGGATGGTGGCGGCGGCGGCGTGCGCGTGTATGGTGGTTTGGGCTAAGGTTCACTTTGTTCATAACTCCTCTCTTCTACAAACTTGGGGTGCCCCTTGGGGCCCAACCCAAGTGTTGTAGGCTAGAACTTATATACTTAACAAAACTCTTTTAAAGTTTCAATGTGGGATAAGCCTCACAAGAAAACCGACATTAACAACTTTGAATGTCCATTCTACGAACTCGAAAACGACGTCATGCTCCCATTCACTCATAAATGGTTTTGACGAACCATCTTCACCGTGTGACTTGCCACGCGGCAAGGAACACTTCACCTTTTCGGACCCATCCCAAAAAATGTTTGAGGCCTACTAAATTTTGGGCTCAAAATTGTTGTAAAATAAGCTTTATAAACCAAAATTTCCAACAATCCCCCACATGAATAGAATTTGACAGAGAGAAAATGCAACAACATGATCTATTACAGAGAGTACATAAATTGAAAATATTCTGCAAAGGATAGGTAGCTTTTGGCTTTGAACTTTTCCTTGTGAGACACTATCGGATTTACTAGCTAACCAGTGAACATGATGTCTTGAACTGTTCAGCCGTTTGTGTAAACCAAGATAATAGAACTCACACAGTATATTCCCAGACATAGTTTAGTTTTTACTATTGTGTTCATTTTGGCCCTGAACAACCTGGTCTTTCATGAGTGCTCTAGAGAATTTGTAGCCCTTCACAAATCTCATAGAACCGGCCTAGTTCACACTCACATAGGTGATTCTTATGAAGAGTATCCTGCCATACTCCACTAGGTTTACCTAGATATAAGAATCATTAAAAGTATTACTTAACGTAAAACGCTGCAGACATCACTATTTCATCATAGAAATGGGTAGGAGTTAGACTCTCTAGTGATCCTTCTGAGTCATTCACAACTTGGTTGTCCCTTTGAACCTAGATCTTGGGATCTCCAGTCAACTAGGTTGGGTTGCCGTTATGGTAACTCTTATTTAATAGGCTTTAGTCCAATTCCCCTCTATGAATTCTCAACTAGCTCTCTTGCTAACCCTTTGGTTAGTGGATCCGCCATGTTGTCTTTAGACTTCACATATTCAATGGAAATAATTCCATTAGAGAGTAGTTGTCTCACGGCATTATGTCGACGACGAATATGTCGTGACTTACTGTTATATATATGACTCTGTGCTCTACCAATTGTGGATTGACTATCACACTGTATACATATAGCAGGCACCGGTTTTGGCCATATTGGAATATTTTCAAGGAAGTGGCGAAGCCATTCTGCCTCTTCCCCTGCTTTGTCTAAAGCTATGAATTCTGATTCCGTAGTAGACCTAGCAATGTAAGTCTGTTTAGAAGATTTCCAAGATACAGTCACTCCACCAAGAGTAAAGACATACCCATTGGTGGACTTTGACTCTCTAGTATCCGATATCCAATTTGCATCACACTATCCTTCAAGTACTGCTGGATATCTAGTATAATTAAGCCCATGTTACGAGTAAATTGGAGATATCTTAGAACCCTTATAATTGCTTTCCAGTGTTCTACTCCCGAGTTACTCGTATATCTACTTAATTTACTTACTGCATAAGCTATATCCAGGCGAGTGCAGTTCATCAAGTACATTAAGCTTCCAATAATTTGGGCATACTCTAATTGAGAAATACTTTCCTGTACATTCTTAGATAGAAACAAATTAACATCTACACGTGTTCTAACAAGATGATCATCATCTTTGCTGAATTTGTCAAGTATTTTCTCAATGTAATGAGATTGTGACAAAGCATAACCTTTTGATGTTTTGGTAATTTTCATATCAAGAATTACATCAGCAATGCCCATGTCCTTCATGTCAAAATGTTTATTCAACATTTTCTTGGTAGTTTTAATCATGTCAATATTACTACCTATGATGAGCATATCATCAACATAAAGACATACAATGACATAACCTTTATCTGTGTTTTCAATATAAACACATTTGTCACACTCATTAATTTTAAATCCATTTGATATTATTGCCTTGTCAAATTTCTCATGCCATTGTTTTGGCGTTTGTTTTAAACCATATAATGATTTAACCAATTTATATACTTTCTTTTCTTTTCCTGGAACAGAAAATCCTTCAGGTTGTTCCATGTAAATTTCTTTATCTAACTCACCATTTAAGAAAGCGGTTTTCACATCCATTTGATGGATTTCTAGATTGTATAGAGATGCAATGGCAATTAGCATTCTAATGGATGTTATTCTGGTAACTGGTGAGTATGTGTCAAAGTAATCAAGACCTTCTTTTTGTCTAAAACCTTTGACCACAAGTCTTGCCTTGTATTTGTCAATTGATCCACCCGCTTTCATTTTTCTTTTGAAAATCCACTTGTACCCAAGAGGTTCACAACCTAGTGGCAAATCCACCAATTCTCAAGTGTGATTTTTCAAGATGGATTCAACTTCACTATTGACAGCTTCTTTCCATAAAGGAGTTTTAAGACTGGACATAGCCTCTTTAAAAGTTAAAGGCTCATTTTCTAACAAAAATGTTAGAAAATCTGGACCAAAAGATTTTGAGGTTCTAGCACGTTTACTACGCCTAAGTTCTTCTTCCTTATTTTGATTTAATTCTTGCTCTTGATCATGTTCTTGATCATTACTAGTAATAGCATCAAAAGATCTTTTATTAGTACTAGTCACTTGTCCAGTCTTATTTGGAAATACATGTTTAAAGAAAGATGCATTCCGAGATTCAATAATAGTATTTACATGCATTTCAGAATGTTCTGATTTATGAATCAAAAACCGATATGCACTATTATTCTTGGCATAACCAATGAAAATGCAATCAATGGTCTTAGGACCTATCTTAGTCTTTTTAGGACTAGAAATAGCCACTTTAGCCAAACACCTCCACACTTTTAAGTATTTGTAGGATGATACTCTTCCATGCCACAATTCATAAGGTATTTGATTCACTTTCTTTCGGAGTACTTTATTAAGTATATAATTAGCAGAAAGTATTGCTTCCCCCAACAAGTTCTGAGGTAATCTAGAACTTATTAACATGGCATTCATCATTTATTTTAAAGTCCTATTTTTCCTTTCAGCGATTTCATTTTGCTGAGGTGAGTAAGGAGCGGTGGTTTGATGAATTATTCAATGTTCTTTACAAAATTCACCAAAAGGTGATTCATATTCACCACCTATATCACTTCTTAGTTTTTTGATTTTCTTACCAAGTTGATTTTCAACTTCATTCTTATATTGAATGAAAGTTTCTAAAGGTTCATCCTTGGTTCGAATTAAATAAACATAACTATATCTAATATAGTCATCTATAAAAGTGATAAAATATTTTTTTCCCACCTCTGGTTTGAATTGATTTAAAATCACAAATGTCACTATGAATTAATTCAAGTGGTTCCGTACTTCTTTCAATTGAATGAAAAAGAGTTTTAGATAATTTTGCCTCAACGCAAATTTCACATTTATGATTTGAATCAATGTCAAATTTAGCTAAACATTCCATATTAATTAATCTACGCAAAGATCCATAATTAACATGTCCTAGTCATAAATTTTAAGACTCAAGTAAGTAAGAAGAAGATGTATTTTTATTAATAACTGAGGGTAAAACGATCATTACATTCATCTTGAAAAGGCCATCAGACATGTAACCTTTTCCTACATACATCCCATTCTTAGTAAGTACAAATTTATCACTCTCAAATATTAGCCTAAACCCGTTCTTAATCAACAAAGATCCGAAAACAAGATTCTTGCGAATGTCCGGTACATGTAGCACATTGTTGAGAGTGAGTTCCTTTCCAGATGTCATCTTGAGAACAATCTTCCCTTGTCCATTAACTTTGGAAGTTAAGGAGTTGACCATAAAAAATTGTTCACCATTGTCCACTGTAGAATAAGACGTGAACATCTTTTTGTCAGCACAAATGTGGCGAGAAGCACCAGTGTCCACCCATCATTCTTTAGGATTTCTGACAAGATTTGCTTCGGAAACAACTGCAGAAAGATTGATGTCATCTACATCATTGGAAATATTGTCCACTTCAGTCATATGGGCTTGAGCAGGCTTCTTGCTTGTTCTTCTCTTGCTTTTGCCTTTGCTACGGCAATCTTTGGCCCGATGTCTCTCTTTGTCACAGATGTAACATTTTCCATTAAGTGTGTACTTTTTATTCCCCCCCTTTAGAGCCTTGTGATGAACTTTCTCCAGAAGACTTTCGTTTCTTGATTTTCGAAGCATGTTCCACCACATTTGCCTTAGACTCCATAGGATGCTTACCGGCCCACTTTTCAGAATTGCGGTTGTCCTCCTCAATCCTCAAACGCACAATTAATTCTTCCATAGACATTTTTTTGCACTTGTGTTTGAGGTAGTTCTTGAATTCCTTCCAGCCTTGTGGTATTTTTTCAATTAAGGCTGTAACTTGGAAGGATTCACTGAGAGACATGCCTTCTGCGTGAATGTCATGCAGAATGAGTTGGAGATCTTGAACTTGGCTGATCATAGTTTTTGAATCAACCATTACAAAATTCAGGAATTTGCCAACCACAAATTTCTTTGAGCCGGCATCTTCCGTTTTGTATTTTTTCTCCAAAGACTCCCAAAGTTCCTTTGCTATCTTGATAGGACTGTAGACGTTGTATAATGTGTTGTCAAGTCCGTTCAAGATGTAGTTCCGGCAAAGGAAATCGGCATGTTTCCAAGCATCAACCGCAACAACTACTTGCCGGTCGGTTTCATCCTCTTTCAAAATAGGAGCATCCTCATGGAGAAAACGAGCCTGGTTCAGAGTTGTAAGATATAACAACATTTCCTGTTGCCATATTTTAAAATCAGTTCCTGAGAACTTCTCTGGCTTTTCACCGTGATTTACTGGTACTGTCACAACATGAGAGGGGGTTAGTGTAATTGCAGCCACCACAGTAGTACTTGTTTGAGCATTTGTTTCAGTAGTCATTAATTCTAAATTATAAAACAAGATTATAATTAGAATTTATACTACATAGAAAATTAATCTAATTTCACAGAATTAAATTCTATAAAAATAAAAGAAACAGGAATGTAACTTTTATTTTCCAATTAATTTGGAAATAAAATAAAATTTTATTTAACCAAATTAATTCCACACACAAAATTAAATTTCTGTAACAACTTCAATAATTAAAAAAAAAAACCAAAACAATATTTTTTAATTAATGAACACTCAGAAATAAATTAAAATTAATTTTTGAAAAAATTTCACAAAAATATATTCTGAATTGTTAATGACATCAGTACATTACTACTAGTTGTCAAAGAAAATAGACAGTATTTTACTACTATCTGTCAAATAGCATATAATCACTATTGTTTTTCCAACCAGAATATTATTTTGTAAATCCACAGAAAATAATTGTCTTAAAAGAAGAAAGAGAAAAGGAAACAAACGAAAAATTCTGTAAACAGAATAATTCGAATCTGTCTTAAGATTGTAGGAATAATCTTCTGTGTAAATAAAAAATTGAAACTAATTCAAACAAAATAAAATAAAACTTACATAATTTATTTTGTTGAACTGACTAAATAATTAAAGACCAAGTTGAGTGTGTGACACTCTGTCCTTAAGACAGATTCGCCCCGATACGGTGCTTACGGTTGAGTAGCGTCTATCTCCCAGGATACAATGATCTTCACAAACTTGTAGAAGCACTTCAAACAAATTTGTCTGGCGAACAAAACATTGTGTTCTATACTCTCTCTATTTTATTCTAAAAACTAGAATGAAGAATATATAATGCAAAGGAGCAAAAAGGATAGCAAAATGAATTTTGCAGACTAATTTTCGGATCTACTAGACTACTGGAATTGAAAGGTATTTATAGGCAAACGTTGCTGTCCGAACAGGTATGAATTTAACTTGAACAGGTGCACTTTTGAAATGAACAGATATTCATTCAAAATTCAAACAGATTTGGAACAAAACTATCCAGATTTGAATCTATCTGGACAGTTAAGAATCTGTCCAGTTTTAAACAGTTAGAAAAACTGTTTGAACTGAAAAATTTGTCGTGGAATATTTAGACAGGAAAAAATTTGTTTGGACAAAAAATTAAATTCAAATTTGAATTAAATTCCCGCAATAATTTTTGAAAAAATTCAAATGAATTTTGTCCAAAAAATTAATATTAGAACCGACCCGACCTACAACCCTCGCTCGGACGGACGGCAGCGGCGGCGTGCGCCTGTGGTGGTTTGGGCTAAGGTTCACTTTGTTCATAACTCCTCTCTTCTACAAACTTGGGATGCCCCTTGGGGCCCAACCCAAGTGTTGTAGGCTAGAGCTTATATACTTAACAAAACTCTCTTAAAGTTTCAATGTGGGACAAGCCTCACAAGGAAACCCACATTAAAAACTTTAAATGTCCATTCCATGAACCCGAAAACGACGCCATGTTCCCATTCACTCATAAATGGTTTTGACGAACCGTCTTCACCGTATGACTTGCCACGCGACAAGGAACACTTCACCTCTTCGGACCCACCCCAAAAGACGTTTGAGGCCCACTCAATTTTGGGCACAAAATTGTTGTAAAATAAGCTTTATAAACCAAATTTTCCAATAGATAATACATCTAAGAGTTGGAATTCATGAAGTATATAGGATCATTTGCATGTAACTGAAAAGAAAATGATGGAATCAACTTGAATTTAGTAAGAATGTATTAAATATGGACATGCATGCATATTTCATCATTTTTAAGCTTGATTTTCCACAAAATCTTTACATGCATGGTGTTTATACTTGTTATCTTTAAGGGTTCTTCATGGTTTATTACTTATCACTTCATATGTAGACCTTTTGAAAAGGAAAGAGTTGAATTCACCTCATGCATGACAAAGTTGTAAAGTTTTGGATTTTGTTTTGAAGATAGAAAGAGATTTTGGGTCTATGATTTGAAAATGATCATGTATTCAAGAGTTATAAAGTGTTTATACGTGTCTCTACCAACCATACAAGTTTTGAACTTAGAAACCCATGGTTTGAGACTTGAATTCTGTTATAGAAATTTCAGAATTTGACCACTTTGCTCGAGCGATGATTCATCGCTCGAGTGCACTTTGCATGCTCCCAGTAGTTTTGTAGAACTTTGTATTTGGCTCAAGCGACCAAGTGTACGGTCGAGTGAACCTAGGTTTGCATTACACTTGGCTCGAGCGACCAAGTGACGGCTCGAGCCCACTTTAACACCATCCAGAACTTTTTCAGACCATGTAGACCGCTCGAACGACCAAATGAGTGCTCGATTGAACACCCTATTTTCAGCCATTTTGAAAAGCACTTTCATGTGCATATTTTCATTCCTATGTTCTTTTAGGCCTTCTTGGGCATTGTTTAGGCATCATTGATGAAGGAGCAAGTTAGAAACACACTTAAGAAAAGTGAATAAAGATATAATGTTTGTTTAGTACATGTGTTTCAATGTGTGTCTTTGCTATGTGTTTTGTGTAGGTGGTCACCCGAAGCCCAACATCTGTACAACCCCACTATGAGTAGTATCTCTATAAAGATATGTTTGTAAAGTATTTTAATTCGTTACTTGAATGCTATTTCAAAATGTTATTTATATGAATGAATGAATGTCCATTTTGCAAAAGTATTCGTGGCATCCTTAGTGAGGCCCTCCCATAGGGGAAACAATACCATGGCCCTTGGATTATTCGATTATAGAGATCTCTGACAAACCCTCGTGGTCCCTTTGTTAGAACTTTATGGTCCCTTCGTATAGACCCTCGTGGTCCCTTTGCTAGACCTTGTGGTCCCTTTGATTAGGCCTTCGGGCCCCTTTGTTACATTATTGGATGTACCACGTATGACATTTGGTTAATGGATTTTGATGTGATAAATGTTCGATTTGATTTTGTTATTCAATATTTGAAAATGCAAGGCATGATTTGTAATGTATGAGACTTCAATTATCTAACCTCTTTATTTTGATATTACTTACTGGGCTTTAGCTCACCCCTCTCCCTTATATATATGTAGGTGAGCAAATGGATCCTCAAGTCTAGAGATGCCTCGGGAGTCCATCTTTTTGTGAAGCCGTTTTGGGAGTGCCTTCGTGATGGGGTGTTACTTGATCTCAAGAGGAGCGAAGCTTGTCAACTCTTTCTTTTGTTTAGTTTTGTCTTTGTTATTTGGAGAACTTTGTTTTGAGTTTGGAAGTTATGTAAGATATTTATATTTATTGTATTTGTATCTATGTGTGGAGAGTGAGGTTTAAAATATTTATAAAATTTGTCCTGTATACACCGCTCAATAAACTTATTTAATTTTTGTTATTGCTTCCACTAAGCCCCGTTATCGTTTTATGATTTGACTTTGTCTTTGAGGCCGAAGGTGATCTGGGATTACTGGCCGGTCATGGCCTAAACCTCTAGGGAAGGGCTTGGGTCGTGACAAACCGTTAGTAGTTTTTTTATGAAAATTTAACACATAAGTGACATGTGTCATCATTTTATGTGCAAAATCGTAAACTTGCACAACTTAATGGGTAAGTAATTCTATTTTCAAACACCAATTTCCCTCAATTCACATACTTAATGAAATTTTTTCTTAATACAATTTTTTCTTAGAATTAAAACATCATAATATCCTTATCTTCTTCCACCCAAACCCTAATTCTAAAACACCACAACTATCCTCTATCTCTGGTGCCACCTTTCTCCTCTGCCATCCCCTCCCATCATCTCTTTTCCTCACTGCTTGTAACCATCTTTCACCATGAACCATACACTCCCACAACTCTCCACCATGAACCATCCACTTTCGAGGTTGACTATAAAGGTCTAGGATGGAAGGAGATAAGTTGGGAGTGGCTATGGTGATGGTCATGGAGAGCTAAGAATGGTAGAAGCAGCAGTGAAGGAGGAATGGGTGGATGGAAGAAAAATTAGACTTTTGAAATTGAAGATGAGTATATTATTGAATTAGAAAGATGTATATTTGTAGACACCTCATTTTTGACCGCCTTTAAGACTTGGATGCGACTGATGGTTTCGGAAGTTGTGCAGTGCAAAGGGTCGATTTCTTCGGCAAGAGGAGAGTCAAATCTCAACTTCATACCCCTTTTTGGACCAAAACAATCTTGATCAAAAGATTTTAGACCTTAAAACCCTCTATTTCAAAACGTTTTTGAAATAAAGTTTTTACGATGTTCCGAGGCTCGCATTTTGTCAAATGTTGTGCTTTTCGGTAAACCGAGCAAGGACAAAGTGGAAATGAACGAAAGAGAGATGAAATCTTTGAAAAATCTTTCAAAACACCTTGTATAGGGGTTTGGAGTTGAAGAAAAGAGGAGAAGAGAAAGGAAAACTAGTTTGGGAGAAGTTCGGCATGAATCCGGGTAGGACCAAATCTGCGCGGCTTCACCGAAACGGGCATAACTCTTTGCACAGGAGGAATTTTAATGCGAGGTTGGCGCCATTGGAAAGCTAACTTCTGGGGCTTCAATGTAACCACATGGAAAACCAGAAAATCAGATGGCTTACCAGCTCTTTTGGTCAAAAGTGGTTCAGTATGAATCTGGGAAGGAGAGAAAGCATCTGCGCGGCTTCACCGAAACAGGCATAACTCTTTGCACATGAGGAATTAAGATATGAGGCCACCACCGTTGGAAAGCTTACTTCTGGGGCTTCATTTTACACTCAAGAATCTCCTAAGGAAAAGTTCGGGTGGGGGAGATATGGTTGGTTGAAGTCCGTTTGGACCGAATCTGCGCTGCTTCACCAAAACTGGCATAACTTTTTGCACAGGAGGAATTTTAATGCAAGGTTTGCGGCATTGGAAAGCTAACTTCAAGGGCTTCATGGATAATCAGCTTTGGGGCTTGAACCTTCTGACCCCTGGTTTGCCGACCAGGCCAAGTGGTCGGCCGACCACCTTGGACCTGTTTAACTGGTCGGCCAGCTTTGTCTCAGTAAGTGTATTCCAGCTGTGCCAGCTGTTTGCCATTTGCTGCATCCTCCATACACGTGTATGGAGGATGTTTAACCTAGTGTTAAAGCTTCTTTGAGAAGCTTTAGCCCCTTTCTTATATAAATGGAAGCCTCTTCTTCCATTGCAATGGTTCAAGTTTTTTGGTTAAGAGATATACATACTTCCCTCTGTATCTCTCTCTTTTGTGCTCAAAAGTCCATTTTTCTTGCATATTTACACTAAATCTCTTAGCCTAACCCCTCCAATACCAACCTAAGCTTCTTGGAAGGTCTTGAGAGGTCCTAAGATTTGAGTTTATGGCCTCAAAAGCTGCTGGAGTCATTGGCTACAAGGGTAACACTCCTATTCCCTCTTTTTGGTCATTATCTTGCTTCATCTATTAGCTATACTTGCAAACGTTTTAGAGTCTCGGTGTAAACTGAAAATAGTCTTATTTTGGGCTCCTCTTCATGTTTGTTTAAGAGAATGTTTCTGTTGGGGGTCATCTACCCCCTTGTATGCTTCATCTCTCTTTTAGGGCTATTTTTTGCATCCTAGCTTAGCCTTACTTGCAAGCATTTTTGGACTTCGACATAAACTAGAAAAAGTCTTTTTTTCATATTATAAACATGTTTGTTTGAGGACTCTTTTCTGTTGGGGGTCATCTACCCCCTTGTATGCTTCATCTCTCTTTTAGGGCTGTTTTTGCATCCTAGCTTAGCCTTACTTGCAAGCATTTTTGGACTTCGACATAAACTAGAAAACGTCTTGTTTTGATATGATAAACATGTTTGTGTGAGGACTCTTTTCTGTTTGGAGTCATCTTCCCCCTATGCATGCTTCATCTCTTCACGATTAGGGCTATGCATTAGAGCACCTGCATTGGCCATGGTTTGGCCTCTTAGCCACTGAAATCCAGTGGATTTTTAGTGGCTTAGATGTATTTTTGAGAGCCAAAATCAGAGGGGAGTGACCCCCTCTCTCCTTGTCTTGTTTGGTGGTCTTGTTGGCCTTCCAAAGGGACCCCTTTTTGCATGCTTTGAAGTCATGTTCCAGGCCTCATTCTGAGGGTTTTGAGGTCTTTCTTAGCTCTGTACAAGGCCCTTTTGGCCATATTTTATGTCCCTCATGCATGTGTGGAACAACCCTCCTCAAGGCCTTTCAAGAGGACCTTTCATTGTATGCTTTATCGATCAATTTCAGGCCCTTTTTGGTGAGTTTTAGGGCTGTCATATTTGATTTCCAGAGTTGGTTTTTTTATGCAAAGTGTCCATCATATATGTGTTGAGTAACCCCTTGCATGCCCTTTCAAAGGAGCTCATCATATTCGCACATGTTGGCTGCATTTTAGTGGTTATTTAGGCATATTTTGTCATGTTTTATTCACTGTTTTTGGCTGGTTTGATGAGTTCTCATACGCTTCATATACATGCCATGTAAACCATGCTTGCTAGCCAAATTTGCATGCTATTTTAGTCCATCATGTTAGTACTTTTTGGCCATGCTTTAAACTAGAAATATGCATGTTTTGGGACTGCCTTGGCTCTATCTTTGTACTTCATGGCCAAATAATGCTTGCTTTGCATAGTTATAATTCAATACATGTGCCTAACTTTGAGTTTCGGGGCTTATTTCATGCATCAGGTGCCATATTTCCATGTTTCGGGACCATTTAGCATCATGTTTCAGTGCTAGAAATTACAAGTTTATATGCCATCTTTCATCCCTTACCATGCCTTGGTAGAGTGGCATTTTATGCCTTAGGTTCGGTCCTTGGTATTCGTGCATGTGTGCATGTATTTCGGTTGTCTCATTTTCATCTAATGGCCACTGATGTGAGTGTGGCTGAGGTCCACTCTTGTTGGTGTAAGTCCATTGTGCATTGTGTATGCCATTTCAATCCATAACATTGCGTACGTTAGGTTGCATGTTAGAGCATTGTGTATGCCATGTTACATCGAGCATTGTGTATGCCATTTCATAGCATTGCGTATGCTAGGTTGTATGTTAGTCGCATTGTGTATGCTATCTCATTTGCATTGTGTTTGGGATAGGAGTTAGCCCAAGCACGGGAAACGAGGGACGTTTCGTACTCCGAGTGACGGACCATGTCTCAATTCCCGGTCGCCGACACTCCGGATTACCCATGATGGAGTTTAGGTCTTGTTGTGTTTTCATGTGCATTCATTTCACATCGAGTCGTGCAATTCGACTCCTCGGCCATCATGCACCGAGATGCGTGATTGGTGGCACGGGGATCGAGGACTACACTCCCTGAAGAGTAGTCATGCATACATATGTGAAAATACTTTGTTGTGCCCCTTTCTTGCTCTCTGTTGCAGCAAATTAGAAATCAACAGCCTTTTAGAGCTTTGCACAACATTCCGGGATTAAGTGTAAACAGAGGCGAATCGAGGCATCGCAATGGATTTCCGCGCAAGGCAACTCGAACATGCATCATTCATCATTCGGAATAGAGCTAAGGCAATCGATTGTATTTAGTTTGCATGCTAGTTTATTGCTTACTTAGTTAATTTGTTGATTAATTAATGTTGTGTAATAATTAGCTGTAATTTGTTATTTAGCTTAGATTAGCCAGATGGTTTGTACTATTCATTCGGACCCTCCGAGCGAGGGCACAATTGTAATAAGTGTGCGTGTGTGTGATGTATGTCTTCCAACCCCACGCCTTTCTCCCTTTTATTTACCAGCTTATGATGGTTAGTTTAGGGCATGTTTCAATTAGCATACTTATGATAGCATGTTTGCATTCATTCATCTGTTTTACATACACCGGGCTCGGCGCATCATACTAACTGCATCGTATTTCAATTCCAAGTTGAATACGTGTATCAATTGTTGCATTTCATATGCCATCTTAGAATAACCGAGCCTATCTTAGTTGCATTTTTGCATGTGTTGCATTAGGCATTTTAGAATAGTTAGGATTCATGCATGATTTCTAATTACCTTATTTCTTTGGCTCGGAGTACTCGGTAAGTGTTTATGCTTTAGCATCCTTGCATGTGTGTGAGTGACTGCCATGATAGCATGCTTACCATGAGGCTATTTGCTTATGTGATATACCTGCCTAAATGCCTGTGGGTGAAGGTTGGGTTATTTGGATTGGAACAATTCATCGATTGTGAGTTTTAAAGCCCACTAGATAGTGGCAAAATCATGTTTTTCTAAGCCCATCTGAGGGTGGCAAATCCACGTCTTAGCCTACTTGCGGGTAGCACCATCAAACCATTTTCAAAACAAACATGAGATGCTTTGTTCCGATTCAGGCAACCCAGTCTATACTTGTATGCTGTGCGCATCACATAGTAATCTAGGCTAATAACTGGATTAAGAACGCATAATATTTTCAAAACTAGATATCATGGTTAGTAGAGGCCGATCTTTGATCGGGCAAGCGGGGGTGCTCACGAAGTGTCCTTCCCCAATCGTACCCAAGTTCCCGAGCTGAGGCAACTTTGGTGATGACGGACACATGGCCTTAGGCAACGAGTCAGGGTTTCCTAAATTTCTCAAAATAAAATATTTAGGTGGCGACTTTGTATCTGGCAAAGCAGTCCATGTTTGGCACTTCTTTCAAAAAAATCTGTTTTCAAAAACGATTTACCGGATTAGGACTCTTTGATGATTCATCGGTCTTGCATTGCACTCCGCGAGATTAGATACAGGACCGTGACTTTCGAGTCCTGAACTGTAGTGAGCCCAAATGAACAGAACGGGACTCATCCTCCCGGTGCATTCGGGGACGTCTACAGTTTCTGGCGACTCTGCTGGGGATTTAGAGAACTTGACTCGAATGCATGATATTTGGTTTTGACTACACTTACGTGTTTCTTTGCATTGCATTTACATTGGTGTGCCTAGGACACCGTGTTTGCCATATGCTATTCTTGAACGGTTTGCCGGAGGCTCGCTTTGCGAAGCGTGCCATAAGGCTGACCGGTTGCGGGCTCTGCCACGACGGGAACACAAACCCCGATTTTACCGGCCTAGTGCATATCGAAATCCGTAGGGACCATTCCAAACTAGGACAGGTTGCTTATTCGATTTTAGGTTGTTTGAAACCGCTGCGTGTGTAGTAAAACCCTAGCTCCTGACAAAATAGGACAGGGAAACCCTACCCCAACATAGGGGTGTATTGGCTCTCACTTGCTTGGTATGTGCTGTTAGAGTGTGCCTCTACAGGAATGCATGTATCAGTTTGCAAGTCTAGGTATTAGGCTTGTGGGCATCAGTATGTGGAGAATCAGTTTTACCTGAGGGTATCAGTTTACAGGTAGACTTTTGAGCAGAATTTGGTAGAGAGCACGGTCATTCAGCTACGCTCATATCTGTTTTGGCAAAAATGGGCTGAGATGTTGTCTGTTTTCTCTTTTGCTAGGTAGTCCTGGAATCATAGCTTCAGAAGGTTCCAATATCCCCTGGGTACGCCGGACTTATATTGATAGACTTTGTCAGGTCAGAGATTCAGTTCAAGGGCAAATTAGTGTTCCTTCGCCAGAGGCAGGGTAAAAAGGCCAGTCAGGCACAGATCACCAGTTCAACAGTGTCCAGCTCAGCGATCATTACCCACCTCACCTGTGCGCAGTTGGGGCTGAGATATCTGCTTCCACTTCAGAAAGGGAATACAAACTTGTCCAGTAAAATCCGCAGTTTTCAGTTAATATGGAAGACATAATGCGTCAGCTCCAAGAAACCATACAGGCTATGCAACAGGATGCTGCCCGCCAGGCAGAAGTGGCTGCACGTCAAGCAGAAGTAGTGGCCCAACAGGCAGAGTTAATTGCCAGGCTGCAACAGCAAACCGGAGCATCTGCTTCGCACCACGCCCCTCCCCCACCAGGAGTTCCAACACCCGAGGAGACAGCAAATGTCCAGGAAGATACGGACATTCCGACGGGGCCGGCTCCGTCCACAATCTTACCCCAGCTGTCTAAAGCACCAATCAACCTACCGGACTCTCCCTTTGAGTTCGAGATAGACCATACAGCATTAAAGTTGAGCAAGCTTGAAAAGATGTTCAAGAAATCTCAGGGAGTAAAGTCCATCCCGAACATCGAGGATGGGTATACCGACGACGCTGCTGGATAGATTTAAAATGCTGCATATCGGCCGCTTTGACGGCTCTGGAGACCCAAGGGTGCACCTCCACCTGTTTTCTGATATCTTGAGGCCAATGGGTTTGACCACAGCTCAGAAGTTGTCTCTCTTTGGCCGAACCATGTCTGGGATAGCCGCAATCTGGTATGCGAAATTGGAGGACTCCGTGAAATGGAACTGGGAAGAGCTGGTTGAGGCCTTTATTGCTCAATACTCCTACAACACACAGATCGAGGTCATAACTCGTGATCTCGAAGTCACCCGCCAAGAACCAAAGGAGGGTTTCTCGAAATTCGTGACGAGATGGAGAGCAAAGGCCTCAATGATGACTACAAGGCCTTCCGACAAAGATCAGATCAGGATGATTGCTCAAAATTTACATGGCATGTTATTGCAAAAAATGATCGTACTACCACTGTTTACCTTTCTAGACCTTCATGGAATGGGGGTTCAAATCGAGGATGCCATCCGACAAGGGATCTTTATAGAAGATAATGAGCTGTTGAAGAGAAATGTTGCTCGCAGTTCCAATGCCACTACTGATGGTAGTGCAGCTGTGAAATGCTCAGAAGTAGACTCTATCACCACTTCCCTCAATGGTCAAAGAACCGCCACTTCAAATCGGCCCCAAGCTCGAAAATTCCATCCTCTTTACATGAGTCTTTCTCAAGCTTTGAAAAAGCTGCAAGAAGAAGGGCACCTAGAACTCCTAGAACCCCAACCCCTTCCAAATCCTCTTCTACCAAGGTATGACCCAGCTAAATACTGTGCCTATCATCAACACGGTCATGATACGAACCGTTGCATCCGCTTCCGTCATAAGATTCAGGATCTTATTGATGAAGAGACCCTAGCTCCACCCAAAGGACCTCAGGTTAGTACTGACTCGTCACCTCCCCACCTCAACCTCATCCATATACTACCATCCACCTTCGACCCCAGCATATACATCACCCCAGCCCATCTACCCAAGCCTGAGGTGTTCATTCCAGAAAGCATGGAATTATGCATGATGGATGCACCTGGACCCCAATCATCTCAAACCCGTGATCCCATTACTTCTGAGCTGAAAAGAATGATCGAAGATCTTTAGAGAACTGTGACAAATCTGGCCTCCGAGACATTGGCTCCCTCATCGACCACATCACATACCGGGAATTCCATGACAAAAGGCTCCCCAATCTTGGGACTGGCTGCATTTGAAGAAAGCCAAACCCTTGGCAAAGTGGAGGTAGGTGGTAAGAACAAGGTAGGGGCAGGAATTGGTCCCCATGAACACCTTCAGTGGGCTGTGGAGGCTTTGAAAGCCGAAGGGCTGAATAAATAGCAAGTAATTGCAGTTATTGCAAAGATTGTGGATGACGCTTTTGCCACTCAGAATGAGAACAGTTTGAATCAAGGGCCAAGCCAGGAGAAGGGTCGTTATATCAGAAATGTTCCTTTCAGCTATAATCCTGCACTCAGAAGAGATCAGTAAACCCAGTCGACGCCCATCAATGCCGTTTCTGGTGTATCCAGTAAAAATCCACAAACTTTGAAGTACCAACCTCGAGGTCAGCGGGTCTTCCATGCCCTCCACATGCCTTTGTCCAAAGCTTTCCAAATCCTTATAAGACAAGGCCATCTCAAACCCCTGGAGCCTCGGCCTCTCTCGAATAAACTTCCTCCCTCCCATGATCCAGCCAAATGCTGTGCCTTCCATCAACAAGCCGGCCATGGCACTGACATGTGTTTTCGTCTTAGCCACGAAATACAAGATTTGATTGACGGCGGGGTCATTGCCGCGCCAAGCTCTGCAAAGTCTATCGGCACTGGATTGGTGAACTTGGGAGATAATGTGACCATGTGATTAGGGGATGAACCACCTGCAGATGGCGCTCAGTTTACTCTAGATATGGTGGATGGCATGCACTGTTTTGAGCACATTCGCGAATATTGTTAATTTGTACTTTCTGACTTTGGTATTGGGTCAGTCTTGTTGTTTTGTATAGAGTCAGTCTTTTTGTACTGAGTCAGTCGGGTCTGTCTTGTTGTATCGAGTCAGTCTTGTTGCATTGGAGTCGGGTGATTCTGGGGATGTTACCTTGGATATCACTATCTTGTTGTGTTTGTCTTTTTGCTTTCTTTTGAGTCTACTTCTGCCTTGGAGCCAGTTGTGCCAACAGATTCGAATGAAATAGCAGTGATTTTCACATTCTTGTGTTTGCTTCTGCCTTGTGCCAGTTGTGCCAAAAGTTCTGAATGAAATGACAGTGCTTTTCGCCTACTTTTTTTGTGCCTTGAAATTATTGCATTGACCTAAGTTTTTCAAAACTTTTTGAACAATGTGGTGAAAACGAAAAGGAAGGAATTCCTCGGGTTTTGCAAAATTTGATCATTTGAGAGAAAGAGAGGCATGCTAAGCCCTTAATGAATGAAATCATGCTTGTTAATGTGAGTACTGAGAAGGATCCTGGCTTGATCTAGATTGGTTTCACATTGTCTTCCGCGCGAGCGATTAGTCGCTTTCTTAAAAGATTTCAAAAAATATTTTGCGCAGTCCTGCGAAGACCTGTGTGGAATCGCTCTTGAGATTGTGCAGCTTAGGATCGCTCTTAGCCTCGAGACTCGACCCCTTTACTTTCAAACCTTGAACTTGGATTCAGAATGTTCAACAGTTAACCACAATGCGAGGCCTATGTGGCCAGATTTGAAGCAGCCCACGAACCAGGGACAAGAAAGTCAAAGGAAGCTTGTGAAGCTAAGTCAAAAGCCCTCAAACTAGGGGTAAAAATGTCAAATGTGCTCGAAGAGTCAAAAAAAAATTGGGATGTTTCTCTAGCTAATGAAGATCGGCAAGAATGCCAAATCCCAGAAGGGAGGAAAGAAGAAAGTATCGCTGAAGGATAACCGAATTCCTATCCACAACACTAGGAGCAAATTCAACCCCCTATTGGATGGACTCCTACATCGTCAGCGAACAGCAGCCATTCTCCTGGATTCAGATGACTTCAGGATCTCAAAACCATTTGACATGGACAAAGCTACACTTTTACCCTTGAGAGGCTCGTTGGGCCGAAAAACCGGAAGGGCGACCCAGGCAAAAGTTAGAGCAAAGAAAAGAACAAAAAAAAGAAAAAAAAAGAAAAAAAAAAAGAAAAAAGAAAAAAGAAAGAAAAAAAAGAAAAGAAATGAAAAGAATTGAAAAGAAAAGAAGAACAAAGCTCGCAAGGTTGAAAACCCAGAAAGGGCGGCCTTGGCAAAAGTTAGAGCGCAAAAGGAGAGGTTAATACCCGAGTGTACCTTAACCCCGAACTACGTAAGGCTTGATTCCCATCTTTGGGATACGTAGGCAACTTCATCCTAAAGTCCAGCAGTAAAACACTTCAAATTGATTGTGTCCATATAATGGTTTTGATCATCTTCGCCTTCTCTGTATCCGAGAATTTGGTTGTGTTCGTCACTCTGAGGACTGACTACAATGCGCTGCGGTGCCATTCAAACAAGGGGCAAATTTCCGTTGCCATTCAATGCGCCACAGTGCCGTTCAAACAAGGGGTAACTTTCCGTTGCCATGCAGCTCTCTTCAAGCAAGGAGCAATTTTCCTTCGGATCTGAAGTTGTGCATCTCAAGAGTAGGTTCTGTGCTCGTTGAGCAGTGACCATTTACAAAAATAATTTTTGAGAATTTTTTTAATGAGGTTGACTAATTCTCTCGAAAATTATTCCATTCTTCTAAAACTGGACCATTTCTTGGACCCAAAAAAGGAAAATTTTCAGTGCTCATAGCCTGACTTGCATGATTTTAAATCAGAAAATTGAACAAGCATGCTAATCTAACTCTCATTTTGGTTAAAATTGTTTTAACAGAAAGCCAAAAACAAAAAATGGTCAAAATGATGAACTAGGGGCACAGTTGAGTCAGGTGTTCTGTATTTTTTCCATTGTCAACACACTTGCTAGAAAGGGCACTCTATCTGCCAGAAAGGGCATTCTACCTGCCAGAAAGGGGCACCACTGAAGCTGACCACAAAAGGGCAGAAAGCTCTCACATCCTCCAAGTAACGAGGTATCAAGCCAAGTGCGAAGCACGAGCTGGAATGGGGCAAGATATTACACTCCCTCATCTGGACAGATCTGATCACGTCCAAGCTCCCCAGCAGAGCATCGTCAACCGATGTCAGCTACAGATTTGCTACAAACTCAGTTGTAGCGCAATTCCTCTGTAGGAATTCATTAGCTGTGCGCAGAAGAAAGAGAATCTAGCAGAATGCTAGGGCAAGAGCCCGCAACTTCTTATTTATCCATCAACCACCCAGGGGAGGGATAAAAAATGAGAGATGTGCGCTGAGAGAAAAAGTGAGGAAAAGGGTTTTGTGAGAAAAGCCGAGCTTGAGGGCCGAGTGATATGAGAATCACAAATAAGAAATTATGGGAAACAATACCCGGAGAAACTGGCTCCTCATGCACCAAGAGGTATCTTGCCTTTGTAACACAGCTGAGTGTTGTGTCTGTGTGTTTTGTTTGTCTCGATTCTTGTTTTGAGTCGTTTGAGTGTCAATAAATGTGTTTAGGTTGTTTTACCTTGTTTTTCCTTTGTTGAGTTGTGTTTAGGTTGTTTTACCTTTTGTTTTCCGTTGTTCAGTCTTTTTCGCTGCGTTCAGTCGTAGGCTCAATACCCAGTTAGGAATTCGTTTCTCAATTTCAAAATGTTTCGTTTTGTGCTCAGGAGTGCCGTGCCGTTCTCCACATTTGTGCAAAACAAGATATGTTCTTTCACAAAACCGCAGGGTTCAACCCAGATCGTGTGAAAACAGTAAAACCAGGACCTATCTGAAGCTATGAAAGTTCCGGACTGCAAAGCAAAAGAAAAGAGGGAAAATTTGGAGCATCCGAGTTTGTTTCAACTTCTATAGGTTCCGTTTTTGCATCCCGTCTTTTCAGATCGGACTGCCTGTTCAGACTGAGCTGTGTGCCGAGTAAACCGAATACTGTGTTATGAGCTGCATGTTCAGAATGAGCAGTGTACTGATACAAGCTGTGTGTTCAAAGTGAACAGAATATTGTGTTGACTGTTTCACTGTTTCAAGCCAGAATGGCGATCAGAAGTACTCTCCTTGAATACCATTCCCCGTCAGAGTAAAGCGGTTTACCGCCACTCACTCCATGAGGTGCTTTCTAAAGTGCCACTTTGTTTGTTTATTGCATTCCCTAAATGTCATGCTCTACATGGCTTGTAACATGTACTGTATCATCGCACTTATTGCATTCATTTGCATCTTGTATTATCTCTTATTGTTTATCCTTTTACGCCGGGCAGCGTTTAGGATCGTGGTCCCCCGGGACTTAACTTAGGATGCGTGGAACAAGCTCCTGAGTTACCTGACCTCTTCTCACGATTTCAGCGTGGTTAGAGTGTTCCTTTCCTCACACGATTTCAGCGTGTTTGGAATTTATCTCAGGTTGCGTTGTGTACGCACCTGGGCGGTTGTTTTCGGACCTTTTCTCATGATTTCAGCGTGGTTTGAGTGCCCGTTTCCTCACACGATTTCAACGTGTTTGGAATTTATCTCAAGTTGCGTTGCATACGCACCTGAGCAGTTGTTTTCAGACATCTTCTCACGATTTCAACGTGGTTAGAGTGTTCTTTTTGTCACACGATTTCAGCGTGTTTGGAATTTATCCCAGGTTGCGTTGTAGACGCGCTGGGCGGATTGTTGGACCACCTCTCACGATTTCAGCGTGGTTTGAGTGTCCCGTTCCTTACGCGATTTCAGCGCATTTGGAATTCATAT
>NW_021027939.1:17452-51233 GCF_004153795.1 Camellia sinensis | reverse complement strand
ACATTACTTTCAAATTTGAAACCCGGTCTTGGTTTAGTTTCCCTTTCTTCGATGATCTTCTTCAATAAGTCATCTAGAGGTTCAATTTGCCAATTTACTCTTCAATTCTTCAAGTTCTCTAGCCAAACTCTCTAGAACAACTCAACTCTCTCTCACTCTCTATCTTGGTCGATTGTAGGCAACAAAAAAAAGCTGATGGGAGTGTTTTGATCAAGTGTACAAAGGCTCTAATATGTTTAGCCTACATGACCCACTAACAATGGCATTATGGTGATTAAGTCAAACTATGCAATTATCAATATTTAGTCTAGTTTAATCATACCAAATCAATTTTCAATTAAATATACCATAAAATCATATAAATTCCAATGATCTCAAAACATCAATCAATTTCTGGTTTGGCCGCCGATAAGGCCTTCAATTCGCAATTTAAACACAAAGGTATGAACATATAATCAAATAGTCAAAAGATAGACATACAATTAAACAGATATACTTAATCAATTCAGTTCCAGATTTTAGTCAGTCAGTTCAGTACTTCAATCAATTCAGTTACCAATCATAATCAGTCTCAGTTTAGCAGTAATCAGTGGTTAATCGGTAAACAGTGACGAGGGTTGTTACACATTATGGCAGACATTGTGCCTACCATAATGAAGATGAACATACAACTCAGGGTTGTAGAGCTTTGAAAACATATTTGGAAGATCTGGTGAGACAAGGACATCTAAGAGACCTTGTCGACGAGACCAGGACAAGGGAAGAACGGGCAAGATTGCCTTAAGCACCAGCAGCCAAAGAAGGCAGAAATTGAAGATGAGGACGTGGTAGTCCTAGAAGACGTCGGCAAAGAGCCAGCCAAGAAGAGTGAAGAGGCACTAAAGAAAATCCTTGTCCAGGATGGGGATGAAGAACGCTTCTTTCTTCTCGGCTCAGGTTTAGCCGAAGAAAAGGAAAAAGAGTTGGAAACGTTTTTGAGAGCAAATATTGAGGTGTTCTCTTGGACACCTTACGAAATGCCTGACATTGACCCCGAGGTCACTTGCCACAAACTGAATGTTGATAGGTCGGCCAAACCTGTAATTCAACGAGCCAGAAGACCGACATTGATGCACGTCGAAGCAGTAGAGGAAGAAGTAGACAGGCTTCTGGAGGCCAGGGCCATTAGAGAAGTACACTACCCCACATGGCTATCCAATACAGTGGTTGTAAAGAAGAAGAACGGTAAATGGAGGGTCTGCGTAGACTTCACCAGCCTCAACAAAGCCTGTCCCAAAGACAGCTTTCCTCTACCAAAGATTGACCAGCTAGTAGATGCCACTTCAGGGCATAGAAGAATGAGCTTCCTAGATGCCTACAGGGTGTACCACCAGAGAGCCATGTACCCCCTAGACGAAGAAAAGACAGCGTTCATCACCCCAAAAGGCCTGTACTGTTACAGAGTAATGCCTTTCGGGTTGAAAAACACAGGAGTGACTTACCAAAGGCTGGTAACCAAAATGTTCAAGCACCTGATTGGCCGAACAGTAGAAGTCTACATCGACGACATGGTCGTTAAGACCAAGGAGCCTGAGGGTCATCTTGCCAATCTAAAAACAGTCTTTGAAATCCTTAAAACATATCAGCTCCGACTCAATGCATCGAAGTGTGCATTTGGAGTTGGATCTGGTAAGTTTTTAGGATACCTGGTGACTAGAAGGGGCATCGAGGCCAGCCCAGATCAAATCAAGGCCATCCTAGAGTTGAAGAGCCCGACGTCGACAAAGCAAGTGCAGATGCTAACTGGAAGGGCCGCAGCCTTAAACAGATTTATCAGTAGAAGCTCAGATAAATTCAGACCTTTCTTCAACTTGGTGAAGAAAGCCACAGCCTTCTTGTGGACAGAAGAATGCGAAGCCGCTTTGGCCGACCTAAAGAGGTACTTGACCACAGCTCCAGTTCTTTCAAATCCAGAACCTGGGGAGGAGCTGTTTCTGTACTTAGCCATTTTAGAACATGCGATAAGTGTAGTACTAATCCGAGAAGAAAAAGGGGAGCAAAGGGCTGTTTACTATGTAAGCAAAACCATAGCCGATGCAGAAACGAGATATCTACCCTTAGAGAAATTGGCACTAGCTTTAGTAATGGCTTCAAAGAAGTTGAACCATTACTTCCAGGCCCATGAAATTTGGTACTAACAGAACACCCCTTGAAGTCCTTACTGCAACAAGGAGACCTGACAGGAAGAATAGCTAGATGGGCAGTCACCCTAGGCCAGTATGACCTAGAGTACAGGCCAAGGACAACAATCAAAGGCCAGGTTCTAGGCGACTTCGTGGCCGAGTTCACACCAGAGTCCATCGAATATCGGGCTCCGTTGAGCCAGGATGAGTGATGTCCAACCAAGCAAGGAGAAGCATAGCCAAAGGCAAAAGAACGAAGGAAAGAGGACAAACTCAGACCTTGCAGCATTTACATCGGCGACTCCTTTTGAGTGTTTGTTGATGGGAGTTCAAACCGACAAGGAGCAGGGGCAGGAGTAGTATTGATATCCCCAGATGGGCAGGTACTAGAACAGTCAATTCGTTTGGGGTTTAAGGCCTCAAATAATGAAGCAGAGTATAAAGCACTCATAGCGGGACTGAAGTTGGCAGCAACGGTGTAAGCAGATGAGGTAATAGTTTTTTGTGATTAACAACTAATAGTTAACCAGACAACAGATGAGTTTGCAGCCCGAGCTGAACGAATGTCAGCCTACGCAAAGGAAGTCATCAGACTGTCAGCCTTATTTCAGAACTACCGACTACTTCAGGTAAGCCGATATGACAACAGCCACGCCGATGCGTTGGCTAACCTAGCTAGTGCAGTACAACCTGGAAAAGCAAGGACAATAATGATTGACTACCTGTCGGGCCCGAGCATTGAACCAGTAACCACAGAGCATGAAGCAATGTGCGTAGACATGGGACCAAGCTGGATGGACACAATTGTTGCGTTCCTAAAAGAAGGAAAGCTACCAGATGACCGCAAGGAGGCACACAAGATCAGATTGAAGTCAGCATGATTCAGTCTGCCAGCAGAAGAACATCTTTATAGAAGGTCCTTCACTGGACCCCTTTTAAGGTGCATACACCCTTTGCAGGTTGAAGATTTTCTATATGAAATCCACGAAGAAATTTGTGGAAGTCACGTTGGGGGCAGATCACTAGCTCACAGGGCCATTACCCAGGGGTATTGGTGGCCTTACATGCAAAAAGATGCAGAAGCCTATGTGAAGAAGTGTGAACAATGCCAAAGGTTTGCACCCTTGATACACCAGCCAGCTGCTGACCTGAACCCTGTATCCAGTCCTTGGCCATTTGCCCAATGGGGCATGGATCTCGTTGGGCAATTACCCCAACCAACTGGACAAAGAAAGTACTTGCTGGTAGCAACAAATTACTTCACAAAATGGATAGAAGTAGAACCTCTTGCCAAGATCCAAAATATGGATGTCAAGAACTTCATATGCAGAAACATCATCACCAGATTTAGAATTCCGAGAGCAATTGTTGTAGACAATGGAACTCAATTTGACAGCAAACTAATCAAGAACTACTTTTCAACCCCAAGCTTTCCACAAAGCAATGGACAAGAAGAAGCATCCAACAAAGTAATTTTGGATGGAATAAAGAAGAGGCTGCAGGCAGCAAAAGGCAAGTGGGTAGACGAATTGCCCAATGTACTTTGGGCATATCGGACTACGCCGAGAAGATCAACAGGAGAATCCCCTTTCGCCATGGCTTATGGCACAGAAGTAGTCATTCCGCTGGAGATTGGCATCCCAGGATTCAGAACCCAGGGAGTTGAAAACGGGACTAATGATGTACTCTTAGCCCGAGATCTGGATCTTTTAGAAGAAAGAAGAGAGAAAGCTGCAATCCAGCCTGCAGCATACCAGCAGCAACTTACAAAAGCTTATAACCAGAAAGTCAATCCAAGAGAGTTTCAAGTCGGCAACCTAGTCCTAAGGAAAGTCGTCGGCAATAAGAAGGATCCCAGAGAGGGCAATCTTGGCCCAAACTGGGAAGGACCCTACAGAGTCATCTCGATACTGGGCAATGGGGCATATCGACTTGAAGATAATGAGGGCAAAGAGTTGCCAAGACCTTGGAACACTTGTAATTTGAAATTTTTCTATCATTAGAATTTCTTTGTTCCTTTGCCATTTGCCGAAGTAAATAAATAAAGATTCAGTTCTTTTTTCAGGATACTTGACATTGTCTCTAGAATACATGCATAATGAGAACCCAAGTGGAACTCAGATTCACATTAGGGGCCAGAGAGAAAAAGAATATGTTTAACACTTGTTGAAATTTGTAGACAATTTACAAGTCAAGTTAAACCGAAATTATTGCTTAACACTTGTTGAAATTTGTGGACAATTTACAAGTTGAAGTTAAGCCAAAATCATTGTTTAACACTTGTTGAAATTTGTGGACAATTTACAAGTTAAGTTAAATCGAAATTATTGCTTACAATTTACAAGTTGAAGTTAAGCCGAAATCATTGTTTAACACTTGTTGAAATTTGTGGACAATTTACAAGTTGAAGTTAAGCCGAAATCATTGTTTAACACTTGTTGAAATTTGTGGACAATTTACAAGTCAAGTTAAACCGAAATTATTGATTAACACTTGTTGAAATTTGTGGACAATTTACAAGTTGAAGTTAAGCCGAAATCATTGTTTAACACTTGTTGAAATTTTGTGGACAATTTACATGTCAAGTTAAACCAGAATTATTGTTTAACACTTGTTGAAATTTGTGGACAATTTACAAGTTGAGGTTAAGTCGAAATCATTGTTTAACACTTGTTGAAATTTGTGGACAATTGACAAGTTAAGTTAAACCGAAGTCATTGTTTAACACTTGTTGAAATTTGTGGACAATTTACAAAGTTGAGTTAAACCAGCATGATGTTCAACACTTGTTAAAAGTTTACAAGTTAAGATTAAAACCAAGAAGTTTTTCTATCCGAGGTGTGTCACTCTGAGAAGATTGTACAAAGAAGGAAAAGTATGTGAAAGACATCCAGAATATTCTAAGTATAGAATCATGCAGAAGCAATGAAGAGAAGACAAGAGTGCAAGCACTTAGAAAAGAAAAGTTGTATTAGCATTCACCGAGAAAAAGGCACATCGGCCATACAAAAAGCTTACATTGTTCTAAAAGATAAAGAAGAAACAAAATACAAGTAAGCAAAAGAAAAACATGAGGCTAAGACTCCTCTCCACCAGCTGGTTGAATTTGAAGATCAGATGATTGTTGAGAAGACATCTCAGCAGCCTTATCCGCCGCGAGCTCGGCGTCAATTTCTGCAAGAGTATCGTCAAGGCTCTTATCAGCAAGGGTGGCATCGGCTGATTCCTTCTTATAAGCATCACCTTTGGGAACCTCATCGCCTTCTTCATCCTGAGTCAAGTCTAGGGCTTGCTCATTCTGAAGAGGGGACTTGGCCCCATCAGCATCTTTGGATTTTCTCACCAAGGCCTCATCCTCATCCTCATCGCCATCCTCAGACTCAGATTCACCGACGTCTTGACTTGGAGGTTGAGTTGGAGGGAATGGAAGAGGAATGGCATCATCTTTCCTCAATGGTGAGTCCTCTGGGACATTGAGTTTCTTTAGAAGGGACATCCAACCAAGGGTGAAACCCTTGTTGCATGCCTCCTTCACTTGTTATTCGTAGGCATCTGTGACGTCGGCCATGCCTTGGGCATACGCCTTCTCGTCGGCATCTTTTTTTCGGCTTCTTTTGTGGCCAGTGCCTCCTGAAGCTCCTTTTCGGCTTGGACCATTTTTTCCTCGGCTTCTCTCTTCTGAGACTCAGCTACTTTCCTGATAGCCTCAGCAGCCTCAGCCTTCTCTTCGGCATTGGTCTGAGCTTTGATTGCAGCCTCGGCTTGGTCCTCCAGTTTTTTCATGATAAAGAACGCTTCTTTCTTCACGGCTCAGGCTTAGCCGAAGAAAAAGAAGAAAGAGAATTGAAAGTTTTTTTTTTAGAGCAAACATTGAGGTATTTGCTTGGACACCTTACGAAATGCCTGGCATTGACCCCGAGGTCACTTAGAGTGGGCATGCTGGATGGCCTGAAAGAAAATGAGGTATTAAAGAATATTCAAAGTACGAAATAAAGATAAAGGAAAAAGAAAATTACCAAATAGAAGACATCTACCTGAATGGAGTGCTGAAGCATTAGAGCGTAATTCTCATACTCACTGTACTGGGCGTTTCGCTCCAGCTTGCCTGGTAATAGCAGAGCAGTGCTGAGCGCAATGCCGACATTAATATCCTTGGCACTGTCACTTGCCATGATAGGCTTGTCTTCCAGAGTAATTGCGGGGGCCCGGGGGGTATCGAGCTTTTTTGATCCCGAGGTTGTTGCAGAAGAAGACCTCGGCTTTTTTGGTTTTTGGGATTCTGGTGGTTGAGACTCAGAGCGCCTCTTCCCAGCGGAAGGCTGAGATTTATCACTCTCAACCAACTTTGAGATAGGCAAGGTGTCTTCAGATTCAACTTGAGCTACCTTAGCCTTTGGTTGAGCCTTCTTTATTCTTTTCAGCTTCGGTGGAGGTTGGGTTTGTGCTGGTTGATCGTTAACAGATGATGGAATGCTGGCCAGAAGATCTTTTGCAACTGGTTTTGGGCGACCCATCTCGGCAGTAGAGACTGTTCGGCGGCGGCGGCGGCGTTGTGATATTGGAACCAAGTATGGAGCTGAAATTGAAGGTTGCTCGACTGGATCAGAGGTTGACCCCTGGTTTGTCCGAGATGTGGATATGGTCTGTGGCGTTGTGGCAGATGGTGGAGAAAAGCTTTTTTTCTTCCTCCCAGAGACGTCGGGCAAAGTTGACTTATACGTTGGAATAAAATTAAGAAGCAGAGGCGCTGTTCGTTTATGAACTAGCAGGTCTAAGAGTCTCTTCAAATGCTTGCTAAGAACGAAGGATTGACGAAAGTTCTTTGGTGGCTTAGGAACAGCTGCAAGAAAAGCAAACAGTAAGAAATACATAAAGAATGCAAGACTTTAAAAAACAAGCAGGTATGAATGCAGGGCTCTTACCATTGCCCTCTACAAAGACTGATTGAAGGAGAGGGAAGAGATGGAGGTCTTCATCTGGGGCGAACTTCCAGTTCCCCGAGGTAATGAAATAATCATCCCCAGCTTCCTTGTTGGAGTCAGGGAGGTCGGCGACAATTTTGTATTCAGTGGACCTCAGCTTGGGGTAGTAAATGTAGCTGGTGTCTTTTTTAAGGCCACACATAGTGTAGCAATACTGGATATTGGCTAATGTGATCCTAGTGTTCTCTTGTTTTGCTAAAGCTATGATACCATTGATGGATCGATAGGAGTTGATAGAAAGTTGCATTGGGTTCAACTTGTAATAATGAAGTATTTCATGAAAAAGGATGTTGAGTGGGAGCCGAAGTCCACACTCAATGAAGGCTACCACAGGGAAGGGCATGGAATCATCAGTAGGCATGATGGAGTCATCATCCCCAGCCAACCTCAGATGGACGTCGGTTGGGATTTCAAACTCTTGTCTAAAGAATTCTAGTTTGGATGGGGTGTTTACCCTATGTTTCCACATACCCATGATGTCGGATTAGATGGGGATATCAGATTTTAGGAAGAAGTATTTTTGAAGGTTTAAAGGACCTCGACCAAAAACCTAAAGGAACACTTTGATAAAGGCTTGTGTGGATCTAAAGGCAGTTCGTTTCAGTTTTGCCCTAAAATGTGGGTTCTACAAACAAATCCCAAACCTAAAGTTATGGAGATGAAGATCAAAGGCACAGATTTGGAAAAGACACAAAAAACAGAAACAAAAACGAGTTTCAGAATCAAGAACAGAGATGGTCTATCAAGAGCATAAAGAAAACACGAAGTATAGGGCCAAGAACAGTGACAACAATACAGGGAAATGGTGAAACAATGCGTATGTTCAAGATATGGACAAGGGCAAAATCACACACTCAAATTTATGATTCATAGGTCGCATGTTTGAGCAAAGTAGTAATGGCAACAAGTTCAAGAAAAATTAAGGAACTGGAATAAGAAGGAATAAGTGTATTACTAGAGGAAGAACGAAGCCGGTGTTGAATATTTCCAAAGTCAGACGGCAGCGGTGGACGAGAGAATTAGCACGAACTTAGTCGAAGAAAACGAACGACGGTGGTTGCAGAGCTTTGGAAGCTTGAGTAATGGAGGATTTTGAAGGGGAAAGCAAGAAAGAGAGAGAAAAAGTTTTCCAGAAACAAGAATAAAGTGAGAGGGAAAAATCGAAGAGGTGTTTTGTTAAAAATGAAAACGGCGGCAAAGAGTAATCAATACGCTTGGAAGAACGTATGCGTCAGACGGCGCATGTGAAAGAGAGACGGCTTACGGGCGCATCACAGGTACGAACCAATAAGAAGGAAACGCGTGGTTAAAAACGGTTGAATTATGGTGTATGACAGCTCATACGCGTGAAAGGGTTCTTGAAGTTCTTGTTCTTCAACAAAGACATGTTAGCCAAAATAATGATCTTGGCTGAGATACTGAAAATCGACGTACTGGAAAAACGGAATGATATAGGTTCCATCACCTCAGAATGCCGACGTAATAGAACCTAGGGGGCAGTTGTGGGGATATATTTTTTAGTATCGACACGTAGCAAGGTGACGCCGATGTGTCAGCCGAGGTGCCACGTGTCAGGGTCATAACGCCGAGGTGATCTCGATTAAGCCGCGGTTATCTCCGAAGATATCGGAATCCGAGATAAGTGGATAAGAGATAAGGGACAAGAGTCCTAGAATAAAGAGGAGACTTAGTCAAGATAAGGATAAAGCTCTTAGGGAGTTTATTTGTATCTCTAAAGGAGTCTAAAGTAAGTACTAAACAGGAATCCATAGAAGTCAGGCTTCTATTGTGATTAGGATTAAGGTAACTATAAAAGAGAGGCACCCCTGTGGGTCTAAGGTATGCAATTTTATGCTTTGAGCATTAACTTTAACACTTGATTTATCTTTGAGAGATATACTGACTTGATCGTCGGAGTGCCCCCGAGTGGTCGAAACCACCGCCGGAATCTTCTCTTTCTGTTATAGGTTAGCTAGGTGTCATCTATTCTGCTAGTGTTCTCTAGCTGAATACTGAGTTGGGCAGTGTGATAGGAAAATCACTCACACAAATACATAGACAAATTAGGTTATTTCAAGAGATAGGGCGATTTTAAAAAATAGACAGATAGGTTAATTTTAACAAATAATTGTCATTTTGAACAAATTGTGTCATTTTAGCCCAAATAGATTGGAGCTCGGGCCTAATGGCTTAAAAAATTAAGAAATAGATTTATGGACTGAGTCTCCTTTATTATTGTGTTAATTACCTTTATCAAATGTGTACACCAAAATTTTATTTTCTTCCCTTTATTTTTAATTGTGATAATCAAAAATTAAGTTGCTCTGTTCATTCACCTTTAAAGAGGCTAATAGTGACGGAGCCGGCCAAAATAAGATTTTGGCAAAAATATAAAGATTAAAATAAGATTTAAGAAAAGCATTAGAGTGTCAATGACGTGAGAAAAATATTATGTATGGCTCAGAGAATAAGTTTCGTTGTTAACATCAAATAGACAAAAGGTATGTTATTGTAATTTGACTTAAAATTTAAAGATTTGACGGTCATAATTGAAAATAAAATGTTGAAAGTAAATTTTGACAAAAATACAAGAATTGTAACTGTAATTAATTTGTTATTATTATTTTTCATGCATTTAATGTAATTTGAAAATAAAAGAAGCTCACCATATCTCCTGTTTAGGTATTTAGTTAACCCAGCTTGTGAGACCCCAAGCACGACATCATTAATGGTCTGTGAAGCCAAAGCAAAACAAGCAATTTTAGCATTACAAGCAAAAGGTTTATAAACATGTACATTCCTAAAAGTATAATCTAATTTCTTTTGGGGTTAATTACACTTTTCATTTTTATAAATTGACGTAAATTTTATTTTAACTTTCATAATTTTAATTTGAACAATTTGGACATTATACTTTAACTCTAGTTTCAATTTGTTCCTTCCATCTAAAATGAAAGTTAAAATTAACAATTTTGAAAACACTTGTCAATTTTTAAGGTTTCAATTTAGTTCTTCCGTCTAAATTGAAAATTAAAATTAAGAATTTAGTACACTTGTCAATTTTCTATAATGTATGCATAGACAAAATTAACAAAAAATTTAGACAAAAGAACTAAATTGAAACTAGATTTAACTATAAGGATCAATTAGTTCAAATTGAAAGTATAAAGATTTAAATAGAATTTGAATCAAACTATAAAAAGTATAATTAATTCTTTTTTTAAAAATAAGTAAATAATTAGTGGGTACATTATTCATAAAATAATTTTGTCAGGATTGAATTTCTCTCAAGTTCAAAATTTGAACTTGACCGTTATATTAGGATACATGGGGCTTAGCATGGGTTATATTTCGATTATCCGAGAAGTTCATTTTGTAGAATCTACTGTCTATATCATTCATAGAAAAAATTAGGTCTATGAAATAATTGTACCATTTTCATTTTATCGCATGTCTTCAAAAAAATGAATGACAAATATGATTTTGGAAATAGATCATTCATTTTTATCGAAGACAAATGTAATAAAATGAAAATTATTTGATTATCAAAATGAAAGATTTTACAAAATAAACAATTTATATAATCAAAATATTGTAATAACCCGACCCTCATATCTGTTTCTGGTATATTCTCAGTCCCATATTCTGTGCATTTAAATGCTTAATGTAAAACTTCATGAGAAGTTAAGTTAGGCACATGGATCTTATGATTTGAAACCTCTAATTGTTTGGCAAGGAAATATCTGTCACAAATGTAATACTTGAATCAGAAATTGGAAGCCTTAGAGGCTTAATTACCTGAAATTGATTTTATATTTGGAGTCGACCTAATTTTTAAGTCATAATAAGTGTTATTGTGAAATTTCAATTTGGGATGACTAAACTGATTAAATTTTGTTCTTATTCATTCTTTATATTTAAGCATGTATGTACCCTACATATTTGAGATGGAAGATAATCTTTAGTTCAAATATCTTTTGAATGAAAACTTGAGAGGAGAGGTTAGAGAGGAAGGAAGGGTTCTTCAAGGAAGAACATTGAGAGAATTGAGAGGGCTTATAGAGATTAAAACTCAAGGTATGTTGATCAACCTTAAATGATCTCTCTCTCTCTTGGAATTGTGTAAGGAATTCCCCTCCAATTGTGAGAACTAGGGTTTGTAGTGGCAAACTTGTGTGTGGTATTTACTCGATTGGAAAATTGTACTCATCATTGTTTGTTTGAAGGTTAATTCAACTATGTAGAAAGAATGATGCTTTAAACTTCGAATTTCATGCTAATCCATAAACTTACACCTAGGTATTATGCATATGTTTTATGACCACAAGGAGATTGGATTTTGTAGATTTAATTAGAAAGTTGTGAGTCAATCAAGTTCCTACTCATATTTACTAATGATATCATAAGTGTAACTTATGTTATGTGGATATGGAGATAACCTATTGAATTAATTACTCATATTTGACATATAAAATGAATTGAGTCTGCTGAATTTTGAGTTGATTTCGGATTGCCAAAGCAGAGCAGGATCGCCGCACGTGCGGGGGTCATGGCCGCACGTGCGGGAGCACCGCCGCACGTGCGGGAGTCATGGCCACACATGCGGAAAACAGGGCATTTTGCATCTTTGCCTTCTGCTAAAAAGGCACGTGCGGGACTTCCCAGCCGCACATGCGGGACCAACTGCCGCACGTGCGGGGCTCACAGCCGCACGTGCGGCCAATGCTAGAAAATTCTGTCTGCTCCATTTGACCTGTTTGACCCTCTGGGATGGTTAAAATTAGTGTTTGAAATTCTTAAAATGCTTCTTAATTTACTGGAAGTTAGTGAATGAAATGTGAAGTTAAGAAGAACTTGGACTAATTGTGAACTATGTATGTGTGTAGGACACACTCCGGAAGGAACCGACGCTCCGCCACGACACTGTGAGTAGTAGTACTGTAATAATACACGTTACTTATCGTTAATGGTTCCTAATAGTATTCTGTTATCTGCTTATCAACTATATTAGCTTGTGAATAATTGAAGGAATGTGTGCATTCTCGCATGACTCTGAAACTTAGTATAATTCTGGAAGTAGCCTACTCTAATGATATTTAGGCCTATGGCCGTTCTGTATACCTCTAGGCTTAATGCCACTCTGTTTATTCTGGGCTTAATGCCACTCTGTTTAATCTGGGCTTAATGCCACTCTGTGTGTCTGGGAATAATTACAGCATCAGATTAATAAACATGTCTTTTACATTTATATACGCGTTGACGTGCATTATAATTCAAGTTGATCATCGAATTATTTAAGTGCTATTATTCACTGAGCTTGGCTCACTCTGTATTTTGTCTGGTTCTGTAGGTAATCAACTTGGAAGCTCGTCCTAGCTATGATACCTGCCTCTCTTTTGTCAACCTAAATATGACAGGCACTTGGGTGAAACCCATACTTTTTGGTGGAGTTTTGATAGACTATTGGGTTGTATTTTAATGGCTAGCTGAGGTGGAGATGTATATAATGTTTTGTTATACGGTTGTATTTTAATGGCTAGCTGAGGTGGAGATGTATATAATGTTTTGTTATACGCTCAGTCATGGGGTTGGTTCTGTAGATTTGGTTATGTATATAGCTATGAGTATGCTTATCACATGATAAATCTTTGATCATGGAATGTATGATCCTGGCATATAGTTTTAGCTCAATGAATGTCTTTCTTTGTTGTTGTATGCTTCCGTTCAGGCCCCGTAGGTATTACACATCGAGTTTTATGTCTACTTATGTCTGGTTCATACCTAAACTTTTAGAGGCAAGGTAGAAGCGTGACAAATATAATCCATGGTGAATTATACAGACCTAAAATAGCGGCAAAGGTCATTTTTTAACTTGAAAGAATCTATGCCGTTTTTAGTTAATATGTATTTAAGTTGAAAAGATTTTATATTGTGCAATAAAAAATATACAAATTTTTAAAATATACGATATATTTTTAAAATTATACTTATCATTTATTTATTTTTTCAAAAAAAGATTAGCATGTAGAGATCATGAGATTAATTGATATAAACACATCAGCCCAACATACTAGAAAAAAATTTGTTAAAAAAAAAAAAAAAAACCCCAAATCAAATGACAGATACAACGGACTTGTTTGGTTTGTGTTTGTAAAGTAATTTTTTAAATAAAAAATATGAAAACTTGTTTGGTTTGTCTTTTTTCAGAAACAGTTTTGAAAAATTGTTTTGGGAAGAGAGTTTTAAAAAAAGTGATTGATTTAATGTGTATGAGAAAGAGTAATTTTGGCAAGTAGGTAACCAAACAAAATTTTGAATTTTTTTTTAAAAAAATTTGTTTGATTTAATTACTCTTAAAAATTTATTTATAGTGAAATTTTTGTAAAATTTTTTCTGAAAAACAAACTAAACAAGGCCAACAAAACTTACAACGCTCATGGCATTCTTGATCAACTTTACATCATCTAAGTTGACATTGCGTACGATGATACGCCGACCATTCTTCTCAACACGCTTTGAAGCTTTTATGCGTGTTTCTGTATCCTTCAAAAACAACGAAGTCGCCACAAACAACAAAACTCCAATGATTGTGTTCCAAACTAGCTGCAAAACCGACCAAAACCCAGAATTTTTAATCAATGATGATTTCTTCATTACTGGGATGCTCGGCAAGGCCTCGGGATCGGAAACTTTCCGAGAACAGGCAAGCAAGAGAGCCATGAGAGACGTGCCATCGCCAATGGAGTGGTGGACACGGTACACGATCACGCCTTCGGAGTCGGAGGTTTTGATGTCAAGAATGTGGAGGTCCCATAGAGGCTTTGTTTTGTCTACGTCACTTTTTTTTTTAAGTTGCATGTGTAGTCCTCCACAAACTTGTCTGGTGAGTCCATGTTTTGGTCCAGCTTTGGAACTACAACACGATCATCCACATTCAATTCTGTTGCTGCCCATTTCAGCTTTCCCCTTTCTTTGTCAAATACCTGCAAAATGAACATTTAGAGTTTTATTGGTGAAAATATCTATGAGAATCTCATTAGGTCTAAGGATTAATTTTTTTGGCTCATGAGGATATACATGAAAAAAGTCTCCAAAACAAGTTGTCACAAAATTGGTTAGAAAAGTCTCTGGTACATTAAGTGAATTATAGATGACAGTGGACAAATAATTGAAATACTAAGTGACTTGTGTCCTCATAGGTGACATTTAAATTAATAAATAGACAAATAAATGATATGTATTAATAAGTGACACGTTGACACATATGTAACATATTGACTTATAACCATATGGTAAAATTTGGACATATAAATGTCTTTTTCATTCCAAAAGATGAAAGCTAGGATATATTAGCCCAAAAATTTCAAAAACAAAAATGCTATATATAATTATATTTTTTTATCTTATTTCCTCACTCCAAATGGACAAGTGAATAGGTTTTATATACTTTTATAAATGTAAGCAACATTATTTTATACTTGAGAACGTAAAAATAATATAAGTCATAAGTTATGTATACTTGAGAACGCAAAAATAATATAAGTAACAAGTTTAGTGGTCCTAGTAGCCCAAGCAACCCAACTATTTCTAAGAAAATTAGGGATTGTTTGGGATGACCTAAATAAGTGTACTTTTTGTCTTTTTACGAAAAGATGTGTAGAAAAGTAGAGAGATGATGTGATGGAAAAAAGATGAAAAGATAAAAAGTGTGTACTTATTTTGGGTTGCCAAACTTGGCCTTATTCTAGATGCTGGTGGGGCTTTAGATCATGACCAGGTCCAAATAGGAGAAGGCAGTGGAGTCATTCTTGGCAAGTTTGGGGAAAGTTCCATTTCAGCAGCCCAGAAAAGGAAGGCCTGCACGAGGAAGAAGAGTAAAGGTGTGAGAAGAAAAGCTTGGAACAACAAAGGTGGCATTGAACTTGGCCACAACATACTAGGGCCATCTATCAATCTCAGGAAATGAGCTGTTTTTAGATCTGCTGCTGCAGCAATTTCTCTCTCTATGGCAAGTGCATCCGATCATGATAGGATGTTACTCAACGAGGCTGAAGCAACTTTACAAATAGGGAAAGCTCTTGGGCTCAATTTCGAAGATAAAGAGGATGAGGTTGTGAGTAAACTTGTTGAATTGGAAACAAAGGACATGGAAATGATTCAAAAAAAGGGGAAGGGAGTAGTCTGCCGAATGACTATTCCAGGAGGCTTAGCTCTTGGAATATTAGGGGGCTAGAAAGGCTTGAAAAAAGAAGGAAAATCATGAAGGTTCTCAAGGTAAGGAAGATAGACATGGTGTTGCTGCAAGAGACTAAAATGCAGGGAATCAATGCAGAATTTGTGAACTCTATTTGGGCTGGAGAAAAAATGGAATTCATGTCAGCTGATTCAAAGGGTGCAGTTGGGGGGTTACTCTGCATCTGGAATCGCGAGATCTTTTAACTCAGTCAATACTGTTGCAATCGCAATTTTCTCCTACTCACTGGTACGATCTTTTTCAACTTTAATTGTGTAGTGGTGAGTGTTTATGGGTCAAACGATCCTGATAGAAAGAAAGGGGTGTGGGATATTCTAGTGAGGCTCAAATCACAGTTCTTATTTCCATGGTGTTTGGGGGGTGATTTTAATGAAATTAGGTGTATCTTTAAAAGAAAATGATGCTCTAGGAGGGATAAAGAGATGAGAGAGTTCAATGAAATGATTGAGCAGTTAGAGGTGTCTGATCTATCAATGTGTGAAAGGAAGTTCACATGGTGTAACTCATATGAGAATGAAAGATGGAGCATGTTAGATAGATTTTTACTAAACCCAGAAAAAAAATATATATATATATATATATATATATATTTAGTGCAAGTTTTTATTAAAAAAAAAGTTAAACTTAATTAAATGATATTAACTGAGTTATGACATATATCTTCTTGTTATGAAAATATATAAATTTAAAAGTTATAATTAAAACAAATACATAATTTTATTATTAAATATGAAGTGAAGTAATATTTAACAATAATTAATATGATATTTCTATTATTAATCTAATAATTTAGTTACATTTCTTTTGGTTTCAATTTCATAATTAAAAATACAATATGAATATAATACACACACAGATTTCTAATCTTTATGAATAAGAAGGTTTCAAAATATTTTCAAACTTTCATCATTTTCTTTTAATTTTTTTTTATCTAATTTGATTTTAGATTTGAATAAAAATTTTGATTTGATATGAATTGCTTCAACTTTTTCATTAAATTTTTAGCAATTTTTAAAAGAACTTTCATTCTTATCACAATTTTTTTTTTCTTTTCACTAATTTTGATGGAAAAAACAATAGTTTTCAACGTTTCATCTTTTTAAATTTTTATCAAATTATAATTTGATAAAAACAAATATTAAGGGTTGAAGATTCTCTTAATTGAAATTATAGTGAAATAGCATCTTGAAATAGTCAAAGTTTGAGTATATGGTTAATTGAAATGTATAATTTAATTAATTCTCTTATCATATTTATATAAAAATTGACACTTACGACTACATCATTATAAGTCATATTATGAAAAAAAATTTGAGGTGTCAAGCATTTTCCATTTGTAAATATCCTAGATATTAAAAAAAGAAAAAGAAAAAAAATGTGTAGCTTTTGGATATGTGTTTATTAGTTTTGTTTTGTGGACATAAACAATTGAGGTTTCAATTTAAAAAATTAAAAAGTAAAAAAAAAATAGATTGGGTTTTTTTTATAGATAAAAGAAGTCATCTAACTATTCTATCTACTATTTAAGATGGACTATTTAATCACATAAAAAAATAAAAATTATATTTAGAGATTATCTATATAGTAAGGGAGAAAGGTTTTTGAAAATGTATAAAATGTATCAAAGATACATTTTGTATCAATGGCTGAGATGATTCTATATACTATCTAACGCTTGAGATCATTTTTATCCCCGCCCAAACACTCTCTGCTCTCTCTCTCTCCAAGCACCTTCTCTTCAACTCCCACGTTCTCTCCTCGACTCCGTCTATGGTGGATATCTCTCTCACGTTCAAAATTCTTTCTCTTCTGAAACTCGCGACCAAAGGTAGTAGATCAGAAAAACTGAAGATAATTTTCCAACAGCGACAGTGGTCTCAACAGGGAAGAAATACCCTCGCCATTAATCAACATCAAGCTCCGCGACTGTCCACTTTCCCTCGGCTCCCATCATCCCAACATCAGCATCGACACCCACCTCCCTCGACTCCCACCCTCCCAATATGAGAGGTATTTTATTTCTTCAGTTCTTCAGTTCTTTGAGGCTTCAGTTTTAGGGCCAATTTTTGAATCAGTCTACATATATATGAACTGGTTTCCAATTTTCTGGTTGTGGTTTCCAGTTTTCCCTTTCTCTGTCATCAATCAATTCTTTGTCTGGTTATGTTTTAGGTTGAATATCCTTCGACTCCCTCTTGGTCACTGTTGTGTTTTTCCTTTTTTTTTCTAAGAAATGGAAGGAGTTGTTTGGATTTTTTGTTTACATTCTCCATGGTTTTGTAGTTTACGGTTGTAACGCTCTCAAAATAAACCCATAAATCATACATGCATGATACAAGAAAGAGATATTATATTCCATACATCAGAGTATTAAGTACAAAAGTACTATATGTTGACATCAAAAGTAAATGCCCTACGGGCTTACAACTTTCCAAGTCAACACTTGGTTATAACAAAAGAAGAGCTCTAACTCTTTATACAAAATAAGCCATTGGCTTGATTTACATGTAATACAAAAAGATAACGAAAATGGTCTTTCAGCCTCTAGCCTCACAAGCTACGTCCTTGGAGGTGGCATACCATCTGTACCTGAAAAATGATGTCCTATATAGAGTGAGCCAACACCCAGTAGAGATATACTAAACCAATTATGAGAAATAACTAAAACATTAGCATTCGATAAAAGGTTAACACTTGTAAACCAACTTACAACACTTCCCAGTTTCATGACAAATACATTCGTATTTCATTTCACTTCCCTTTACTTATCCAATTTAAAATCATAAACCTGGCTCATTATCTAGCCAAATAATTAAATGAGACAACAGCTCATATTAAAAACACTTCCATTATCCACAATTCAAATGAGACTACAACTCATATTAAAACACTTCCATACTTCAATTATCTACGTTATGCAAACGTAATCAAGATTTCGGGACTTTCACCCTAGACACTCCGGCCAACTTAATTATCAATGGAGTCCATCCCCTATCTCCTCCCAAGCAGGTTTGAGAGTCCATCCCCTATCTCCTCTCAAACCGTGGAGTACATCCCCTATCTCCTCCCAAACAATATATATATATATATACAATATATTTAAACACTTATCATATACAATGATCAATCAATTCACATATTCAATGTATTATTCCAACCGTCATATGCAATGACATATTCCTGGTGATTAGTTTTAGTTTTCCCTAATCAACATACAGTGTTTACAACAATCAAGACTATCTTCCACCGATAGCCCAAAGCAGTTATCTTTAAACAGGTAATAAATTTATCAAACTGATAAAATACCAACATTTTCATAGGTAAGTGATTAATTTATCCAACCACACCATTTACTCTCACAATTCTCCAATTGCATGATTCTCAACTCATTTCACATTTCCCCAAATTAATTATTCAAATTAATTATCCAACATAATTATGACATTTTCCCTTTTTTTCAAATATCAACCCTAAGGTTCAATTTCATCAATTTAACAGCAATAATTCCATTTTCCAAGGTCTCACATACACATGGGGTTTTTAAAACACAAAACCCCTCTTTATATAATTTCAATACAAACCCTAACTTTTCCAAAATTACCAAACAACACCATCTATCCAAAATACCCAACATTTATGTCAAAAATCATAGAGAGGAGTAGGTTATCCCTACCTTGAAATTAGAAGCCCAAAGGAGTTGATGAAGAAAACTCAAAGTGCTCCAAATCCACGGTTTTTCAGATTAAAGTGAAGACCACGCCACCCTCTATCTTTCTTACAAAGAGACTTGGGTGGAAACACTCTAGAAGTAGATGAAATCCTAGAGAGAGAGTGTGTGTAGAGAGAGGAGCAGCCGGGGCTAGGGTTTGAATAGAGAAGAAGATGAAAAAAGTGAAGTATAACCCGCTACTGCCAACTGATATAATCGAGGCTCGCTCGAGCGACCAGACACAAAGAAACCTCGCTCAAGCACATAAAGCCTTGCTCGAGCCAACAATTCGAAGCTTTAGGTCTGCAACCCAGAAGCACCTCGAGCGAAGAAACCCAAAACATAGTCCTCGCTCGCTTGAGCGAAGGAAAGCTCGCTTGAGCCAAGAAACACAACCTACAGGTCCAAACTAGACGCAGACACACGCTCAAGCGAAGGACCTCTAGCTCGAGCGAAGAGATACACCAGACCAAGCTCGCTCGAGCAAAGAAAAGCTCGCTCGAGCCAAAGCTGCGTCTGAACAAAAAAACCTGAAGACACGCAAAACTCCCTCGAGCGTACAAACCCTCGCTCGAGCGAATAGACAAAGACATAAGGCTCGCTCGAGCGACAAAGTCCTGGGTCGAGCGAAGAGACCAAAAACTGGACAGCAACCGTTTGCTTCCAATCACAACCAACCAGTTTCAAACCTGCTCAACACATCCTAAAACTCAAATGCAAAGAATTTAAAGGATGGAAAGAGACATAAACAACATCTAACACCCACGGAACCGAGTCCAGAATATAATAACCAATGGAGGGAAAACCGGGATCACTATAACGGTGGTGGTGTATCATATTGGTTTGGAATTTTTGTCCAATTCCCCATGGTTTTGTAGTTTAGGTGGATGTTTATTGACATCTGTTATTTTTGTAGTGACATTTCATTAACATCTGTGAGTCCTTCATATTGGTTTGGAATTTTATTCTCATTTTAGGAAATTATATGAGCATCAAAATTATATGAGTCCTTCATATTTGTTTGGTTTGTAAATTGTGTTCACAGACTAATTTTTGGTTTGGAATTGTTTTGCTTTCGCTACTATGAAACAGTATTTGGCCATTTTCGCCTTATTTTCTATGCTTAAATTAGGGCTATCTTTTTTTTAGAGTGATTTCTTTTTCTTCTTTTTCTTTTTTTCTAGAGAGATTTCTTTTCTTCTTTTTCTTTTTTCCTTCAATTTGTGCAGTGGATTACAAATATTTACTTTTAGATTTGTGGATTATGCTGATTAGGTTATACAACTATTTCTCTTTTGGTCTACAAAACATGCTGATGTACACAGATTTCTCCACCATGACCACAGTAGTAGATTTGCCTCTTCCTTTTCGCAGACACCCACACTCCTCACAACCATCTCTGGTCCTCCCTCCTTAGCGACCCTTTGTTGACAACTTGATCGCAATAACTGTAGCAACCCCACTCCCCATCTGAACCATCGCATAGCTACCATCTTAGCCTCATGCAACATTGTGAAGGGTAAACACATTTATTTATATACATGCTTCAGTTTGATCAAGATTTTTAACTGCATTCGCATGATTTTACGTAATCTAACTATTGTACTCATATAGCAGAAAGCCCTAATTTTCCACACCCCTGAAGTTTATGAACAGTTGAGCTCCATATACTTTGTAAATTGTTTCTATGTAGAAAACTAAAAACTGCTTTGAGAAGTACATGACATGGAGGCTGAACTCCAAATTGAGATTGCCAGAGATAATTTCCCTCCATAGCAGTATGGATATCTATGAAAAGCCATGAAATTATTGTTGTATTTTTCTTATCAAAATCAGACCAAATTGAATAAAAGATTCTGCCATGAATACTTTCATCCCATGAATACTTAAACTTCCATCAGATTTTAGATTTTAGATTTAGATTTTAGATTTTTCAAACTTTCCATTGTTTTTTCAATGTGTTAGGTTAGTTTTAGGTTTCTTTATCAATTCAAATATTTAAAATTTCATCAGATTTTTAAACTTTCATCCCATAAATATGTCGAGTATTCCACCATAAATCGGCTCATGAATCAGTAGTTTCATCATATTTTTATCAACCCATAAATCAGGAGTTTGTACCAAAAAAGTTTGATGGGTTTTGATTTTTGAAATTTGAAATGGATTTGATGGGTTTTATTCGCAGAAATTCGAAGTCATTTCGCTTGAGACATCATCCCCGGGAACAAGTTTTCCGGTTTCGACGCTTTTCGGTACATCCCTGTGAGTTTACTCTCTCTATCTCTCCTAGAAATGTTTATAGATATACGAATCTATAAACATATGAATTTGCGCGGAGAAATGGTATTCTCTCTGTGTCTCTCTCTTATTTTGCTTGCTATGGATATCTATGAAAAGCCAAGAAATTATTGTTGTTTTTTTCTTATCAAAATCAGACCAAATTGAATAAAAGTTTCTGCCATGAATACTTAAACTTCCATTAGATTTTAGATTTTAGATTTAGATTTTAGATTTTTCAAACTTTCCATTGTTTTTTCAATGTGTTGGGTTAGTTTTAGGTTTCTTTATTAGTTCAAATATTCAAAATTTCATTAGATTTTTAAACTTTCATCCCATAAATATGTCGAAATTCCACCATAAATCGGCCCATAAATCAGTAGTTTCATCATATTTTTATCAACCCATAAATCAATAGTTTGTACCAAAAAAATTCTGTCCTGTTTGGTTAGAAAGAAAGTGGGGGAAATTGGTTGTGCATTTGATGATGGCTGTGTTCCATTGTATTTTCAATATGTTGGGTCAGTTTTATTTAGGTTTTCTATGCCATTTCTGGAATACTTGATAGTTTTACTTGGGTTTTTTCCTTGCTACACTTGGTGCAGAAACTTTTATCTGATAAAGTTTCTGCCATGAACACTTTCATCCCATGAATACTTAAACTTCCATCAGATTTTAGATTTTAGATTTTAGATTTTTCAAACTTTCCATTGTTTTTCAATGTGTTGGGTTAGTTTTAGATTTTTTTTATCAGTTTAAATATTTGAACTTTCATCAGATTTTAAACTTTCATCCCATAAATATGTCAAGTATTCCACCATAAATCAGCCTATAAATCTGCAGTTTCATCATATTTTTATCAGCCCCTGAATTAGTAGTTTGTACCCAAAAAAATTCTATCCTGTTTGGTTGGTAAGTAAGTGGAGGAAATAGTAAAGAAAGTGAAATTTGGGCTCATTTTTTTGTTTTAGCTTTCTGATAATGAAAAGATCAGGTTAAATATTTAAACTTTCATCCCATAAATATTTTAAACTTTCATCATAAATCAAATTTTTAAGGCAACTAACTATCAAGTATTCCACAAATGGCATTAGATTTTTATCAACCCATAAATCAGTAGTTTGTACCAAAAAAATCCTGTCCTGTTTGGTTGGTGAGAAAGTGTGGGAAATAGTAAAGAAAGTGAAATTTGGGTTTCCTTTGGCAAATAATTGGTTACTATGTTTAGTTGCTCTGAAAGTTGGGATTGTGTTTACTTTGAGTCTTATGGGTAGCTTTTTGATAATGAAAAGATTTGGACTCATCAAGGCAACTAACTATTAGAGTGTTGATGATCTTAATTGAATTGGGTTGTTGGACTATTTGTCGATTTGTTCAATTTTTAGGTATTTTTCTTAATTGACTCGGGTTATTTGTTCGATTTGTTCTTAATTGACTTGGGTTATTTTTAGGTATTTACATTGTTCTGAAACACACAAGTTTGGTTCAACTTGATGCCAGTTTAGTTTATGATACCCTCTTTCTGTAATTTTGATTTTTAGTTTTATTTTGTGGAGAAATTGTATCATTTTTTTTATTGTTATTGTTTTAAATGGAATTGTATCTCTTTCAATAAGCCTATGTTCTTTTGTCTAATCTTTTGTGATTATTTAGTAGCAACTATTGAACCCAAGAATTTTACTTTTATGATCTGGGTTTGGTGTGATTTTAGGGAGAGGATTTGGGTGTGATGTTTTTACTGGGGCATTTTTTAAGTGTTTGTTCTTTTGGGACTCTTTTTAGGTTGCCAAGTTGCAAAAGTCACCTGCAGTTTGGCCCTCAATTTGATTTTTGTTTTTCTAAACCTTAAATCAAAACACCTAGAATATATTGGAATCATGTTGTTATACAGTTTATACATAACCCATTTGGTTTAGCCAATATCTATTGGTCCAATTTGAGTTAGAATTTGGTTGAATTGAGCCAAATGTTTTAAAATGGCTGACTTGGAAACACCCACAAGTCTACTATGGAATGAGTAGTAGTTGTTGTTCTGTGGACTATGGTTAACACTCTGGTTCTCTCTTTCATTTATTCATCTAATATCTGCATTTGTATCATTTGGTGGTAATATTTGCTATGGAGTTTTGTAGGTATTCTAGGTGATCCTCAATCATTTTGATTCTCTACCATTTGCATCATTTGTGTCTTTCTTTATGTTCAAGAAACCGATATGGGTTTGTGTTTCCTTCACTACAAGAAATTACACATTTGGTGACTAAATTTGGCGACCAAAATAAATTTAGTTGCTAAAAGTGTCATTTTTGGCGACTAAAAAATATATTAGTCGGCATTGGTTCGAAGCTTAGCTACTATATTAATTTAGTCGAGATATGCTATTTATTGGCAACTAAAAAAAATTTAGTCGCTAAATATTAAGTAATTGGCGACTAAAAATCTATTAGTCGGTGATAGTCATATTTTAGGCTACGAAAAATTTAATTTGATTGTTATATACAATTATTTGCCGACAAAAGAAAGTTTAGTTGTCAAAGACCATGCATATTTTTTGGGTTGCTCTTTGCCGACCAAAGAATTTCGTTGCCAAATATGAAATTTTCGTGACTAAAAAAATGTAGTAGTCATATAATAGCTGTTCTCGGGAAGTTAATATCTCCTTTTTAACTGCTTAATCATTGTTGGAAACATTATTTTCATTTATTTCCCTTTTGAACTAGAAGAGAGGTAGTAGTCATACTCATACACAAGGAAATACATTTGTTTAAGTCTTATTCAAATATCAATTTAAGAAAATATTAAGACCTTTGTATGGCCGGTCTATTATGAGTCTGGTTTTATAATTTGAATATTTTATTATATAAAAAAATTTGGAAACCATTTTTTATAAGAAAAATTAGATCGATTTTATAATCATGACTTAGTATTTGTTGTAATGAAAATGCCTATTCATGCTTTACTTTTCATGGAAGTAGCCTCTCCTAATCTTTCATCTCTGGTCATATCAGATCGCTATGACATTACCATTCTGCTGCATAAGATATCCATCCATTCTTTCATGAATTGTGGTGCAGCATGTCCATGGATGATAAAAGCAGAATGTTAACGATAGCCAAACTCATAATTTGTCAATCGGCCTTATCTTCTTCACCATCTTCTGTCAATATCATGGTCTCTGCAGTGTTCCTCTGCCTCGCTTCCTCTCCCCAATACCAACACACCTCCACCACCGTCGTGGCCGCCGCAACAACAACAACAACCACCCACATTATCAACCTCTCCAGAATAGATGCGTGTGTTATATTTTCTGTAGTCAATTTCTTAGTCTCTACTATTTCTATATCCAAAAACTAATCTCTTTTTTTGTTTCTTTAAAAAATAAAAAATTAAATGATGAGCTTATCTGAGATTCTATTGCTGTCTCTCTTACCCAATTCGAAAACAACCTCTCCAGAACAGAATGATTATGTAGTTTTATCTGTTTGGTATGTTTCTATTTGGTATTTTTCTACTTTTTTTTTTTCTCCTATTCAATTTTTTTTTGTTTGGCCCAGGTGTGATATATCTTAAGGCACGGGTTGCATTCTAATTCTAACGATAGCCAAATTTTTGTTTGGTCCAAGAGTGATATATCTTCAAGTTTGTTGGTGGAATTGAGGTCTTGATCATCATTTCTGTTGGTGGAATTGATCTTGCAATTTATGTGTTAAGCTTTATTAATCTGGGTTTGAGTTGTTTGAAGTGTGATAAAATTACTGGTTTTGTTTGTGCATATCAGCTCTGATTTTGTCATTTCTGTTGCATTTGTGTTTGTGTTCATAAAAATTAATTCAAAAACTTAGCAGAAAGTTTGTAATCTCTAGGTTTGTGTTTATTTATGTGTGTGAGAATATGTATTTTATCTTTCAAGTTCTATTTTCCCCTTTTTTGATAAATTTCTTGACCCACAACAATGGTGGAAACAACGTAGAGAATACCCTAAAAGTTCCATGGTCATCTTCTCCATTTATTCATCAGATCCAAAGCTCACAGACCCGTGGGACTAAAGGAGGGGTGAATTCTGCTAAGGTACTCTCAGCTTTTTAAATTTTTTTCTTTTATTTTTTATTTTTACATAGCCATATTGTTTGTTTGTTTTTTTTTTTTTTTTGGGACAGAGGATATTCACTCTCTTCAGCTACATTGCTGGATGGATGTTGTTGTGGTCCTTGCTTTATTGTTCCAGTCCCTTGATCCAATTTCATGGTGTGTTCATCTGAGCAAACCAAATGGATAGTTAGAGTTATTTGATTTTTCTTTTAATTTTTTTATCAGTTGTTCATAGCATTTTAGTGCACAACGTTAACTCATTAATATTCTTTAATATGATGCTTGGGTTCTATTGGGAATTAAATTGTTCAATCTATTTTTAGTTTACAATTTTTTTTTTCAAATTTAATATTATCATCTATGACTTAAGGAAACTGAGAGTCTTCGTTTGAGAAGAGAGAGGAACGAGGGGGATATCAGTCGGTGAGAGAGAGAGAGAGAGACAGTTGAGAAGATTAATGTTTTACAGTCTTTGGAGGAAAGAGACTGAGGTAATAGAGAAGAGGAGAGAGAGTGGGTGAGAAAATTGAGAGATTGCAATTTGGGGGAAGTGTAATTTATCTTGGGAAGATTTTTTTATTAAAAATATCAAAAATGCTACATATTCTTAAAAAAATACAACTTCATAACTCTCACTCACCTGTGATTGGTCCAGGAAGGAAAGAAAAAAAAATTAAAAATATATGATTGGTTTACATCATTTTGGGAGTTGTGGATGTTCCTAATTTTGGGGGTTCCTGAAATTTATTTGGGTTACTAATAAATTGGTGTTTCATTTAAGTTTCATGTCTTCATTTAGGAATTTTTCTCCTTCATGTGAATTCATTACCTACTCTTTGAAAAGAAAAGAAAAAAAACGAAAAACAAAAAATTTGAATACATTCCTCTCTAATTTTGATTTATATTTTAATCTCCTCATTAATTATACCGTGCCTTCAGGCATGGGCATACGCTAGTCCCTATATATTATGCTATTATATGCAACTATAATTGTAACAAATTAAGTATAATATATATGAAAAGTTATATTATGCTTTCATTTTCAATTAATTGAATTATAATTAACAAACTAACAAATAGTAGTAATGGTATAATGGGAAAGAAAGAGGATAAAAATAAAGGACACAATGATATTTAAAAGTTTTAAATTTACCTAATTATACAAAAATCTAATATTATAGTAAAATCTTGAATTCTCAATAAATTTTCACATTTTCTATAAAATAAAATGACAATAAAAAATAAAAAATTTGATACCCTTTTTTTTTTTTACTTCAATTTAATGGTCTTTATTGAAGAAAACAAAATCCGATAAAAATTCTTGGCACAGAACGGATATAGATACTTCAATTGCAACCATGATCACTAATAATTCTTCTCCACCATGCAAACCTGTAAACAAAACACATAAAACTCACTAAAACCGAAATCAAAACCAAACTAATAACAGAAAAAGAGAATCACACAAAAAAAAAAAATTAAAAGACAAATAAATTTATGGAGTGGGAGAACGTTACCACCAATAACTAAGACCTCACCTAACTCAATCCTTTAGCTCCTCCGCCAGTGCCCACGAAGTCTAAGAGTTGGGATGACTAATCAAATTATTTTTTAAATAAGACTTGAAAATTGATTAAGTTGTCCCATTAAGTGATTTAAAATTTTGATAGATATACATCAGAAAAATAGATAATTATATTACTAAATTATAATTCAAATTTAGATATTGTCATATTTTTTTAAGATCCATATCTAAATTTTTATCATTTTTTTATTTTATTTTTTTGTGGTTTCTATTTGTTTTTTTTTTTTTTCAATTTATTTAAGATAGAGTTATGGGTTTCTTTTTTTTTAAAATTTAATTTATCTGTGGTTTCTATTTTTTTTAATTATTATATTTAGGTAAGTTATGATGTGAGTTGGATATGTGATAGACATGTGAGTTTTATTGATTTAAAGTATGATGATGGGAGATATTTTCAAATTAGATTTGTTTAGATAAACTTTAAAGATTTTTAAAATTTAAAATTGGATATTGAGATGCAATAGAAAGATTTTAACTGAATAAATAAATCAAATTTATTAATTTTACTTGTTTGTATATTTGTAATGCCCTCAAAATAAACCCATACATCAAACATTCATGACATACATAAACTTAAAAGAATAAAGCATACTGCCATTCATCAGAGAATTCTTACAAAAGATATTACATGTTGACAACAAAAGTAAATGCCCTATAGGCTTATAACTTTCCAAGTCAACACTTGGGTTCAACAAAAGTAGAGTTCTAACTCTTTACACAAAATAAGCCCATGGCTTGATATACATGTAATATACAAAAGAGAACAACAAAAAGAGCTATCAGCCTCAAGCCTCCCAAGCTACGTCTTTGGAGGTGGCATATCATCTGAACCTGAAAATGATGTCCCATATAGGGTGAGCCAACGCCCAGTAGAGATATGCTAAACATAGTATGAGCAATAACTAAAATATTAGCATTTGATAAATGTTTAACTCATATAAACCAACGTACAACACAATCCAATTCCATGACAAATATGTCCATGTTTCATTCCATTTTCCTTTACTTAACAATTTCGATTTGAAAACATGGCTCAGAACCTGGCCAAACAATTCCCATGAGACTACGGCTTATATTAAAATCCTTTCCAATATTAACAATTTAGATGAGAATATAACTCATAATAAAACACTTCCATACTTCACAATTCACATGAGATAACAACTCATATTAAAAACACTTCCATACGTCACAAATGATACACAGATTTGCTGTATCAATGGAGTCCATTCCCTATCTCCTCCCAAATAATATCCGGTTTGGGAGTCCATCCCCTATCTCCTCCCAAACCGTGGAGTACATCCCCTATCTCCTCCCACACAATACAATGTATATAAACAATTATCATATACATGATCAATCAATACACATATTCGATGTATTATTCCAACTGTCATATTCAATAACATATTCAATCGATTAGTTTTAATTCACCTAATCATCATGCAGTGCCTACAATAATCAAGACTATCCTCCACCGATAGCCCAAAGCAAATATTTCTAAACAGAAGATAAATGCATTAATAGATAAATTATCAATATTTTCAAAAGTGAGCGGTTTATAAATCCAACTCCACCATTCAATCTCATATTACGCCAATTTCATCATTTCCATCCCAATTTCATAATTTCAATGAAAGTCATTAATTACACCAATGACCCAATAGAAGCCCAAATATAGCATATTCCCCATTTTCCCCAATATCGACCCAATAGTCCAAATATCAACAATTAACATCACTAATCTCATTTTAAGACCCAAAATACACATGTATGGGTTAACATAACAAAACCCCTCTTTTCAATATTCCAAATCTGAAACTCTAACTTCCCAAATCAAACCATTTATTCAAAATACCCAACATCTATGTTAAAGATCATAAAAATGAGTAGTTATCCCTACCTCAAGAGATGAAACCAAGTGGAGAAGATGAAGAAATTCGAAATGCTCCAAACCCAAAGATTTTTGGATTGATAGGTAGCGCACACCAAGCTCTACACTTTATATAAAGGAACTAAGGTAGATGATCACTAGAAATAGATCAATCCTTAGAGAGAAGTTGTATTCTAGAGAGAGGTGCTCTCCAATGGAGGTTCTGAAAAGTAAGAGAGAGAAAGAATATTGAAAAGTGATCCAAAAGGTGGAATCCCGAAGTGATATAAAAACAGGTCCACTCAAGCGTGGAACTCCTCGCTCGAGCGTTAGACACAGACTCACGCTCGAGCGTCAAAAGCGCCGCTCGAGCGCCAGATGCATACTTCCAGAAGTTTTGCAGTCGATGGTCCCCGCTTGAGCGTGAAAGTGGATGCTTGAGCATCCAATGACCTGCGGAACAAAATACTAAGAGATGAATAATCACGCTCGTGCATCAAAAATCCCACTTGAGCGGAGAAGCAACAACAAAGGGCCCGCTCGAGCTTCAAAATCCCTGCTCAAGCATAAGGACCAAAATCTGGGCATCAACTTTCGGTTTCTAAACACAACCAACCTGTTCCAAACCTGCCCAACATAACCAAAGACTCAATTACAAAGAGTAAAGGATGAAAATGAGACTAAGACAACAACACAACCATAGAACTAAGTCCGGAATACAATAAACAAAGAAAAGGAAAATCGTGATCGTTATAACCTTCCCCCCTTAAAGAATTTCGTCCCCGAAATTTAAGTACAAGTTTTTCAAAAACAAGATTTTCTCAATTCTCAACAATTTACAAATCATTACACAACCACTTGACCCATTACCGGTCATTCCATCTCTATTCAAGAGGCATATCACAATATATACTCAATATGCATTATTAGCATGCTTTTCCTTGAAATTTACCAATTTCAACATATAGTTCACAATTCTATATCATATTATATATTATTATTTCTAAAATAACTGAATAAATAAACCAGTCACTATTTTTTTAATCTATTTTATAAATTGAAAAATCAATAACGTTAGAAAATTGATTAATTTGTCCCATTAAGTAATTTAAAATTTTGATAGACATACATCAAAAACACAGATAATTATATTACTAAATTATAATTCAAATTTAAATATTGTTATATCTTATTGAGATCTATAACTAAATTTTTATCTTTTTTTTTATTTTTGTGCGGCTTCTATTTGCTTTTTTTTACAATTTATTTTAGATGGTGTAACGCCCTCAAAATACAATATAAGTAAATTATTCATAAGATCCTTCAATATAAAAGAGATGTTATATTTTCATTTATCAGAGTCTTCTTTACAAAAATATTACAGATAAGCAACAAAACAAATGTCCTACGGGCTTACAGTTTTCTAAGTTAACACTTGGTTACAACAAAAGAAGAGTTCTAACTCTATTACATATAAAGCCCTCAGCTTGAATTTACATTAAACACAAACAAAATTTGTAAAAAGAAGCCTTCGACCCCTAGACCTCCCAAGCTACGTCCTTGGAGGCGACATGTCGCCTGAACCTGAAAATTGTGTCCCAAGTAGGGTGAGCCAAAGCCCAGTAGAGATATGCTAAACAATATATGAGAATCAACTAAGACATGAGCATCAGATAAAGGTGCAACATTCTTAACCAATATATATATTCTTTTCAAGATCAGTTAATATAGATAGCCAATACGTCATTTCATTTCCATTTTTCCCATGTCGGGTAAATCAATTTATCAAGCTCATTATTATCAAAACAACCAATATGAGACTATAACTCAGTGGTTCATAATTCAACACATTCACCACTTTAACACTTCAATATCTTTCCATTTTACGGAACCACGTTCGAGGGAACCGGCACCCATACATATATAAAAGATTTCGGGACTTTCACCCTAGACACTCCGGCCAACTTAATTATTAATGGAGTCCATCCCCTATCTCCTCCCACACAATGGAGTACATCCCCTATCTTCTCCCAAACAAAGATACATATACAATGTATTTAAGCACCTTGTCATATACAACGACCAAATAAATCACATTCACTGGTTTAATCCAATCGCCATAATCAATGACATAATCCAATTGATTAGTTTTAATTTGCCTAATCATCATGCATTTTCTACAACAATCATAGCTATCCTCCACCGATAGCCCAAAACAGATATTTCTAAACAGATAAATACGTCTATCAACAGATAATTTATCAACTTTTCCATAGGTGAGTGACTTATTAATCCAACTACACTATTTAATCACATGTTCCTTCAATTCCATAATTTCCAAGCCAATTTCGTTAATTACACAACTAGTTGTTTAAACTCAATCTAGGGTAATTTTTCCCCAATTCCAAGACATTGACCCGAAGGTCTAAATCTCACCATTTCAACAATTATACACCAATAACCCCATTTTTTAAGACCTCACATACACATATAGAGCCCAAAATAGAAAACCCCTCTTTCACAAATTCAAACTCAAACCTAACTTCACCCAAACTTCCCAAATTCCACCATTTATACAAAATGAAAAATATCTAGGTCAAAACTCATATTAAAGAGTAGATTTTCCCTACCTCAAGTGTAGAAGCTCAAAGGAGAAGAAGAGAGAAATCCAAAGATGCTCCAAATCCCACCTTTTTCGGATCAAAAGGAAGCCCACGCAATGCTCAAGCTTTTTAACAAAAGGAGTAAGGTAGAATGACCCTAGAACATGGAGTATTTGTAGAGAGAATGAGTATTTTAGAGAGAGGAGCTGCCGATATAGGGTTTTGAAGAAAGAAGAAGGTTAAAAATGGTGTGTTTCATCTCAGCTGTGAACTGATATATGCGAGGCTCGTTCGAGCGAAGGACTTGTCGCTTGAGCGACCAGACACAACAAGAGACCTCGCTCGAGTGCAATAAGCGTCGCTCGAGTGCACAATGCAAGGCTTTAGGTCTGTTACAAACGCAGACGCACGCTTGAGCGCAAGAGTTCTCACTCGAGCGACGGAACAAATAACACGAGGCTCGCTCGAGCGCAAGAAGGCTCGCTCGAGCGAAAGCTGCGTTTAAGAAAGAAACCTGAAGACCCTTAATTCTCGCTCGAGCACAAAAACCCTCGCTCGAGCGAAGAAGCAAATACCCAAGGCTCGCTCAAGCGCAAAAAGCCTCGCTCGAACGAAGAAGTCAAAACCTGGGCAACAACCATTTCAATCAACTCACAACCAGCCTATTCCAAACTCACCCAACACGTTCCAAAACTCAAATACAAAGAGTAAAAGGAAGGAAACAAGACAGAGACAACAGTATACAACCACAGAACCCGAGTCCGGAACACAACAAGGTCGGGGAAAAACCTGGATCGCTATAGATGGAGTTTTGGATTTCTATTTTTTTTTAATTTAACTTATCTGTGGTTTCTATTTGTTTTTAATTATTATTATTTAGGTAAATTATAATGCGTGTCACGCCCTGAAATAATTTGACATGAACTACCCACAAGTAATCAACATCTACTCAGCAATAACAACAATCTGCCCATCTTTACATAATTAATAATAAGTTTTTACAAAGGTTTTACATGCGGGTATACATTCATCAATACAAAACATATGAATCTATAGCATGTAAAGCATCTATTCTCAAAACAATACAATGCCCTTAAGGGCTTACATCTTCCAAGGCATAAGCCTGGTTACACAAAAAATGGTTTCTGCTACCCATACACGTTAGCCCTGGGCTCAAAAGAATTACACAAAATAAAAGAGCTATGTACTCTTCTCAAAATATCCACGCCCTCAGTTCGGCGGGATCACCACATCTTTACCTGCACCAAATTCCATAGGGGTGAGCACAAAGCCCAGTAGAGAATTCCTACAAAGTATATACAGTTATGCATACTCTTTAAAACACATGCAATTGTTAATGCCATGCCATGCATCCTTATAAGAAAGTCCATTTCATGCACATTTGTAAGTTTCTATCTTTCCAACAATCATTTGCAATCTCAACATTTTTCCCAAAGTTTTCAATCATTAATCAATAGGGGCGGTAAATATGATACTAGAAATCCCTAGGCTGATGTCTGCAAGTAGACTCTACAAGTACTACCAAACCGTCATTTTTACCGGTATTAACCGGAAGGCTCAACACCTATCCGTGCGGTTTTCGGGTCTTTCACCCTGGACACTCAGGCCAACTTATCAAATTCAACTACACCTCCTATCCAGACTTACCATGTATTTACCCCATTCACAATTCCATAATTCTCATTCCAACATAATCTTTTCAAGGTAAACCTTTTCCAATTCATTTCAATACACTACTAAAAAAACACTTTTTGCGACCGTCACATGCCATCGCAAATAATAAAAATACAGTCGCAAAAGACTTTTTGCGACGGCCTATGCGACCGCACATGAGGGACGCAAATGTGGGGGTGGCAAATACTTTTTGCGACGGCAAAACAACGGTCGCAAATAATTTGCGACCGCCCAAACTACTTTTTGCGACAACCATTTTGCCGTCGCAAAAAAATTTAAAAATTAAAAGCACTTTTAGCGACCATAGTTTCACTGTCGCAAATAATTATTTATTAAAAAAAATCATATATGGATTTGCTACAACAAAAAAATCAATTACAACCGCCAAACAATTTTTTGGAAATGAAAATAACAAAATTAACAAATTAATTAAATTTATAATATCCATTAACCATCCTTAAATACACTGTACTAAAAAATTCAAATCTTCAAAAAAAAAAAAAAAAAAAAACATAATCTTTGGCTCCCAACATAAACGGCCCGACCAAATCAACT
>NW_021027936.1:437148-447299 GCF_004153795.1 Camellia sinensis | reverse complement strand
TTAGGTTGTTTGAAACTGCTGCGTGCGTAGTGAAACCCTAGCTCCTGACAAAATAGGACAGGGAAACCCTATCCCAAACATAGGGGTGTTTTGGTTCTCTTTACTTGCTATGTGCTTTTAAAGCGTATCTCTACAGGGACGTACATATCAGTTTGCAAGTTTGAGTATCAGGCCCAAGGGCACCAGTATCAGTACTGTTGAGAACCAGTTATCTGCGGGCATCAGGGTTCAGTTTTGGGGACAGTGATTCTGGGGAATAGCGATCAGTAGTAGAGTACAGTTGTTCGGCTACGCCCGTGTTTGATCAGTTTGGGCTGAAATGCTGTTTGTTTTCCCTTTTAGTTCAGAGAGTCGGAGAGTTGATACAGAATAGCCAGTGTTCCCCCTTTGCTGAGGCAGGACTTATGACAACGCAGAATTCAGAAGAGTTCGTGGTTATGATGACTGCATTAGATCAAGGGATCACTCTGCAAAGTGAGACCAACATGGATATGCCACATCCACCCAAGTCGCCTGTTGTGCACCCGGTCTGGGCCCCCCAGTTGTATCAGGCTCGTGAGCCCACCACCTTTGAACTAATGGGGATGATAGGTGATCTCCAGAGATCTGTGGCGGATCTCGCCTACGGAATGTCAGCCTCACCTCCAGCCGCACCATATGCTGGGAGTTTTGTACCCCAGGAGCCCCCGTTGTTGGGGCGAATTGTGATCAAACTTAGCCAACCAGAGATGGCTTCCAGCTATGGCAATGACATGCCAACATCGACCCAAATCCTCGATCAGGCTGAGGCCAGAGGAAAAGACAAAGCGAAGGTAGACGCCGATCCCATCGAACAACTGCTGTGGGCAGTCGAGGCTTTGAAAGCTGGGGGGATGAATAAGCAACAGATATCCGCAGTTGTGGCAAAAACTGTGGAGGATGCTTTCCCCACTCCACCTGAGGGTAGTTCAAGTCAGTCAGAAAATCGGGATAGGCCCCGTCATGCCAGAACAGTTCCTCCTATTCCCAGCCCTGCACCCGGGAAAAATCAGAAAGCCAAGGTGGCGCCTGCCGACCCTTTCGCTTGTGCGTCCAGTAAGAGCGCTCAGACTCCAAAGTACCTGCCCCGAGGGCGCAGGGCCTTTCATGCTCTCTACATGCCTCTGTCCAAGGCACTTCAGATCCTTGCCGAGAGGGGGCACCTTAAACCCTTGGAGCCTCGTCCTCTCCCGAAGAATCTCCCCGCTACGCATGATGCTGCTCAGTACTGCGCGTACCACCAGCAGACAGGCCATGCAACTGACAATTGCTTCCGCCTCCGTCATGAGGTGCAAGATTTAATTGACAACGAGGTTATCCTCTCGCCCACCTCAGCCAAGTCTGTCACCACCCAGTTACTGGATTTTGAGGACACAGATACTGCAAGTATGTAATCAGAAAGTGAACCACCTGCGGGCGGCATTCGGCATATTTTGGATGTAGCGTCTGGCACGTATTTTTGAGCATCAGTGAAACCGAGTTTTATAAATTCTGGCTTGGGTATCGAGTCAGTCTTTTGTTTTGAGTCTGTCTCTCTGTTTTGAGTCAGTCTTTTGCTTAAAGGTTTGTCTTGTTGTGGCGAGTCAGTCCCCTTTGTATAGAATACCGGGTGATTCCAGGGTTGTTGCCCCGAACGCCGTTTTGTCTTGTAATTACTCGTTTTTGTTTTTGAGTTTGTTTCCGCCGAGGGGCCAGTTATACCAACAGATCTGAATGAAACAGCTGTGGCTATCTCATTTTCACGCTTGCTTCCAGTATAAGTTAATTGTGCCAGAGGACTTGAATGGACAGACAGTACATCTCGCCTGCTCTCCTGCGCGCCAAACTCATTGCATTAGCCTAATTTTTTCAAAAACCCCTTTTAACACTGCGGTGATAAAAACGAAGAGGAAGGAATTCCTCGGGTTTTGCAAAATTTTGATCATTTTGAGAGAAAGAGAAGCATGCTAAGCCTTTTAATGAATGAAATCATGCTTGTCAGCGTGAGTACTGGGAAGGACCCTGGCTTGATCCAGATTGGTTCCACACTATCTTCGGCGCGAGCGATTCGTCGCTTTCTTAAAAACTTTCAAAAGCAAATGTTTTACACGGCCTTGTGAAGACCTGTGTGGAATCGCTCTTGAGATCGCGCAGCCTAGGATCGCTCTCATCCTCAAGATTCGACCTGTTATCTTGAACCTCGAACTCATTCGGAACGTTCAATAGTCAACTGTCAGAGGAGGCCCGTGTGACCAGTTTTGAAGCAGCCTGTTTGTTTTGAAACTCGAACTCATTCGGAACATTCAACAGTCAACTGTCAAAGGAGGCCCGTGTGGCTAGTTTTGAAGCAGCCTTCGAGCAAGAGGCACCGAAGCTGAATCAAAAAGATTAGATCTCACCAGAAAGAGCTCACGGAGCAGCCATGATGGATTCTCCTACATATCATTGCAATAGCCGTTCTCCTAGATACAGAGAGGCTTCAACTTCAAAAATCATTTGGCATGGACTTGTTACACTTTTACCCTTTGAGAGGCTCGCTGGGCCGAAAACCCGGAAGGGCGACCCAGGCAAAAGTTAGAGCAAGAGAAAAATACAAAATGCAAAAGAAAAAGAGAAGAAATAAAATCAAAAAAAAGAAAGAAAAAAAAAGAGAATGAAAAGATACAAAAAAAATATAAATAAAAAGAAAATGAAAAGAAGCTCGCAAGGTCGAAAACCCGCATTGGGCGCCTTGGCAAAAGTGAGAGCCTAAAAAAGTGAAGGTTAAAATACCTGAGTGTACCTTAACCGGAACTACGTAAGGCTTGATTCCCATGTTTGGGATACGTAGGCAACTTCATCATGAAGTCCAGCCCCCAACGCTTTCATAGCGTCTCAGTCCATACAATGGTTTCGATTTCATCCCAAAGTCTAGTCGCCAACACCTTCCAAGGTGACTGTGTCCATATATCTGTTATGACCGTCTTCGTCATCTCTGTGTCCAAGAGTTCGACCACCACCAATGAAGACTGTCTGCGGACTGCTGCGGCACCATCCAAACAAGGGGCAACTTTCCGTTGCCACCAGTCGTCGCAAGTTGCCATTCAAACCAGGGGCAACTTTTCGTTGCCAGGCGGCGTTCTTCAAGCCAGGGGCAATTTTCCATTGCCTCCGATCCGAGGTTGCACATCTCAAAGGGTAAGTTCCATGCTCGTTGAGCATCAGCCGTTTGCAAAAATAATTTTTGAAAATTTTTACCGAGGTTGACTATTTTCTCGAAAACTATTCCATTTTCCAAAGCTGGACCATTTTCTTGGACCCAAAAAGGAAAATTTTCAGTGCTTGCAGCCTGACTTGCATGCTTTTCAAATCAAAAATCGAACAAGTACGTTAATCCGACTCTCATCTTGATCAAAACTGTTTTAGTAGAAAACCAAAACGAAAAAATGGTCAAAGTGATGAACTAGGGGCATAGTTGAGTCAGGTGTTCTGTCTTTCCCCCGTCGTCAACGTACTTGCCAGAAGGGCACTCTACCCACCAGAAGAAATAGCTGTGAGCTAACGGCATTGGGCATGAACCCAACCTTCCTATTCATTCATTAATCACCCTGGGGAGGGACAAAAAATGAGAGAATAAAGAATAGAGAGGCTTAAGTTGAGAGAAAAGTAAGAAAAAGGGTTTTGAGAGAAAAACCGAGCTTGAGTGCCAGAGTGATGCGAGAATCACAGATCAGAAAGGGTGGGAAACAATGTCCCAGAGAAACTGGCTCCTCGTGATCTGAGGTCCCCCGTCTTCGTTAACACGTCTGTGTGTCGTGTCTCTTGTTTTATTTACCTCAACCTTTGTTTTAGGTCTCTTCCGAGCGTGTCTCGTTGTGTTTTAGGTCGTGTACCTCTTTGTTTGAATCCTCCCCGCTGTGTTCAGTTGTAGGCTCGATACCCCGGTTAAGAAAACCCCTTTTCCGAAAGTTAATCGTTTATGCTCAGAATGTTGTGCCATTCTCTACATTCGATTGTATTTCAAACTCCAGCTGGTTTCACCTCCGTGGTCCATCTTGTTAGATTGGGCTGTTTGTTCAGAATTCGTTATGTGCAGAATGAACCGAATGCTGTGTTATGGGCTGTATGCAGATTAATCCTCGACAGAGTAAGGGTTGTGTGTCCAGAATCAGGCAGTGGGTTGCTTGGGTTATTTTGCTGTTGGCTGTTTAGTTATCTGATTATTACAGTGCAAGTGTTCGATTTTCAGACAACCAATCAATTTCATTTACATTGAGGTGTAATATGGTGTGATGCGATGCAAAGTATGAAATGAAAAAGATATACAGATGTAAACACTTTTTCAGATAAAAAGCCTGTTTCATTTCATCATCTTTTCAAATACACAAGTTTTGGAAACAAAAATCTGCCTGCGGCAGTACAAAGTATCCTAACTACTAACAAAAAGAGAAAAGTACAAGAAAAAAGAAAAATAACAAAAATCTGTATCTATCTCAAGCGGCTCCGAGGGCTATCAGTCTGTCCTAGTCCTCTTCCTGGACAAAGGTCTAGGAGCATCATCAGCATTGTCGTCAGAGCCCGAGCTAGTGCTGTCTCTGGTCTCCTCCGCCTCCGACTCTGCCTCCGCCTCTGACTCCTCGTCATCATCATCATCGGGGACTGGAGCTCGCGAGCTACTCCCGATATAAGTGCGCCCCGCCTTGGTGCGGGGAAATGCTCTGCCCTCCTCATCTCTCCCTCGGGCAGGGACGGAAGGTCCAGCTGGAGCACCTCCTGCCATAGGAATCTGGAAAGGAGGCTGAAAAGGTACATGCATCAGTATGTTGTGAACAGTTTATCAGTGCAGAATGCAGTGCCTGAGTACAATGTGAGTATGCTGTGGGCAGTTTATCAGTGCAGAATGCAGTGTATGAGTACAGTGTGAGAATGCCGTGAGCAGTTTATCAGTGCAGAATGCGGTGTATGAGTACAATGTGTGAATGCCGTGAGCAGTTTATCAGTGCAAAGTACAGTGCAGAATGCAGTGTATGCAGTGTATCAGATGCTGTGAGATCAGTGTATCAGGTGTTGTGCCGTGCATCAGATTATGTGAAGCAGTGTATGAATGGTTTGAGGCCAGTGTCAGAAGAACATACCGGAATGCTATAGAGGGCCAGGAGATCAAAGGTCCGCTGAAGCATCCCCATCATGGAGGCATTCATCTCCAATGACTGACGGGTGTACTCAGAAGAAGCCTGCAAAAGTATCAGATGCATCAATATTCTGTGGAATATCAAATAAACTAAAATGAAATGACTGTACAAAAATGCAGTAATACATACCGGAGGCAAGTCGGGGACACCAACGAACTCGTGATCAGCCGGCGGAGGGGCGAAGGGGATCTGATAGGTCGCCCCACCCTGCCCTCGGAAAGTCAGTGCAGCGGGCAGGGCGGGCCAGCCAGCCCCCCGTCCTTCCTGAACTCCGCCCCTGCCACGGACTCGAGCCCTCCTCGAAGCCCCTGCTCCAGCCCCAGCCGCTGGCGCCACGGGCCTGGCTCCCTCCGCTCGACGGCCGCCGCTCAGAGGTCGCATAAGGTACGTCTGCACGTACTCTCTGTAGTCGCCGATGCCTCTAAAACGGGTCGCCTCCCAGCCGATAGTATAATCGGCCATCTGTTCGGTGGTGAGCCTCTCGGTCTCCCTCATATCCTCAGGAGGGTAAATCGGGACTATCTGCTCCGGTAACCCTAGGGTCTAGCGTAGAAAACGCTCACCCAGGTACCAAGCCCGACAGACCGGGCCCTCCAGTAAGATCCGAAAACGCGAGGTCTCCTCAGCACCGGCAAATCGGTCCCGCATCGTCGCCGGCAATGGAGCCCAAGGCTGCCACGTGATCTGAAAGTGACATACAGTTTGTTACCTATTGCTATTGAAATATGCAGTGGAAAGGCGAAGCTTGAATGAACTGCAAGAAAAACATACCTCGGCAGGAGTAATGGTGTCGAAGTAGCGGCGGAAAAAGCCAAATGTCTCTCGTGGCCTCCGGGTGCATCTCCCGTCAAAGCGACGCGAAAAAGGGACGACCAGAGGAGTCTCCGTCGCCGGCACGGGAGTGAGCCTAGGAAAGTAGGCATAAACCCACAACTGCAAGGTAAATACCAGTGCATTTATCAGATAAAGCAGAATATAGAGAAAAAGCAGTGTATTGTGCAGAGCCATGTGTTGTACGGTGTATTGTACAGAGTGTGCAGTGTGAGCAGTGTACAGTTAGTGTAAATCAGAGTGTGTGTGTGCCGTGTGTACAGTATACAGCAAGTATAAAGCACACTACAGTGTGTGTAGTGTACAGAGTACAGAAAATATAGGACAGAAATGAAAGGGAAGAAGACGTACCTCCCAGACACGCCAATAGCCTCTGAGCAACTGTCCGCTGCCGCGAGAAGCTGAGCTCATATACCCGTAGAGAGTGGCCAGAGCGGCGCCACCCCAGTCGTAATGCAAGATGTCCCTGACGCCCACCAGTGCGCTGAGTAGGCAGAGAGGCACGGTGTTCGCCCGGTCGGCGAAGATGGTCGTCCCAAACAAGAACAAGAGGAAGCCGCGTGCGTACCTCTCCACGGCCTCCGGGGTCATCGGGGCTGCATCAACAAGAGTGGGCTGGACCCTAAACTACACCTCGAACCAGGAATACCGGACAAAGCCTGGACGAGCGAGAGGTGGCGCCTCGCCCAGCAGATGGACCTGAGCGGCAGTCCACTCATCCATGTCAACATCAAAGGGGATCGGATCAGCCCCTACCCTGATGCCTGTGAGCATCGAGAAATCGTAAGGAGTCATCGTCATGTCCCCTGCCGTGGAGAAATGAAATGAATCGGTGGTGTCCCACCACCTCTCCACCAGAGCGGCGAGGAGAGGTCTGCATGTAGTGAGCCTGGAGAGTCCTCTGCAGAAAGCGCCGAATCCCGCCTGGTCCACTATACGACGGACCGCATCAGGAAGCTCAGCGTACCACTCCCGAGCGCCGGTGTTCCCATACCCGCGGATGGTATGGGAATCTCCCTGTAATAAAAAACAACGATTGCAAGGCAATATTCAAAATGCAGTTCTAAGAAGCATACAGATGTAGTATGTGTGCAAGTTTGATAGATTTGAACAAATACCGGGTGCCGGTGTGCTTACAGTGAACTACAGCGTGCGATGCGTCAGCGTGTTTGGATGGTTCAGAACAGATGTAGCATGTGTGCAAGTTTGACAGATTTAAACAAATACCGGGTGCCGGTGTGCTTACAGTGAACTACAACGTGTGATGCGTCAGCGTGTTTGGGTGATTCAGTACAGTATAGCATGTGTGCATAGTTTGACAGATTCAAGCAAATACCGGGTGCCGGTGTGCTTACAGTGAAATACAGTGTGTTTGGGTGATTCAGGGCTAGTGCAGTGTGCGTGCATGTGTCAGTTTCAAGCAGATATCAGTTGTACGTATGCCTACGATCAACTACGGTATACAGCATATCAGATTTCAGCAGTTAAAGAGCATAACTAGCTACGACAGTTTTGTGTCCTACATTGCAGAAAGTAAAGTAGAGAAAAGACAGTTACCTCGGAAGCGTCGAAGGACAGGTGGGAGGTAGGCTCACGCAGTAATAGCTCGGGTGGCACGTGCCTCTCGAAGCTCCGAAACTGGCGCAGTCCGTCGGGAGGTAGAACATGAATCGCCGGCCGGTAGGTCGCCGAGTCGAACGGGCTCTCGCTCAAAGGTAGGAGCTCGACCCCGGGATCCATCTTGTGATCCGGGGGAGTCCCGCCACGTGGAATGTCATCCGCCATGTCAAGAGTGATGAGAAAATAGCCGGAGAAAGGAAAACCGGACTGGAATACGGAAAGTCAACCGAAAAGTCAACTCCCGAGAAGGTCGAAAATGGTCGGAAAGGCCGGGATGTGAAAATGGTACGAAAATCGAGAGGAAAGCAAGGGGAACAAACCCCGAAAAGGTGAGAACGGCAAACGAGGCACCGAAACAAGGTTTTGTTCGGTTGAAAATGTCCGAAACGCGAAGAAAATCGCGAATCCGACGACGAAACGGGTGTAGAACGCGAAGAAACGGGCAAAAGAGGAGAGGAAAACGCTCTAGAGAGAGAGAGTGTGGGATTTCGGCGGAAGAGGAAGTGAAAAATAGGGTTTGGAAACCCTATTTTAAAACACCCATGGTGAAAAGTCGAATCTGCCCCGACTCAGGAACTTTTTGCCGGTCGGCAACATTTTGTGCCGGCCGGCATAATATTGTGCCGATGAAATTATTTTGCAGCCGGTGGACAGCCGGTGGTGTTCCCACAACCTTGTTTAGGCCACATGAGTAGTTTTTGGTCCTCATAGCTCAAGAAAGTGCAAGAAAGTGTATCTCCAATGCTCAACCGGCCTCCGTTTTGACCTCGGACCGCGTCTTCTGTGCGTAGCACTCCAACTCATACAATGTTGTATCCTTTGGTATCCTTTTTGCCTCTTACAAGGTCCAAAAGTTACCCTATGTGCGTTGCACGCGTTCATCGCATTGTTTCGGTGCATTATATCGCGCTATCATGCGCCTCACAGTTGCATTGTTATGCACATACTACATGCGTTGTAACACGCACCCCTTGCATTGTCTTGCACGTCTCTCATGCATTGTCATTGCATTTTTATTACAAGCATTGTCATGTATTTCAAATACATACGTCGCCTTGCGCATCGTTCGCGTTGTCGTGCATTCCCTTCCCTTGCATTGTCATGCATTTCGAAACACGTGCGTTGTTACGCATTTAAGTCCATTTACATTTTACATTCCGTATGGCATGCGTGTCACGCTTAGCAGCATTTCACATTCCGTGTGGCATGCGTGTCACACTTAGCATCATTTTGCATCAAATGAGGCATGCGTGTCTCATTTCTATTATTCTGCATCGGCACGTGTGCCTCATTTGCATCGGCATATTGGCCTCATTTGCATCGGCACGTGTGCCTCATTTGCACTGGCACGTGTGCCTCACTTACATCGGCACGTGTGCCTCATTCTTATGAGGCACGCATGTCTCATGTGCCTCATTCTCATCGGCACGTGTGCCTCATTTGCATCGGCATGTGTGCCTCGTTCTCATTGGCACGTGTGCCTCGTTCTCATCGGCACGTGTGCCTCCGGTCGGGCTTCGGGCCGCCCACGGGCTGCGGGCTAATTTTATACTCTTATCAATGTGAATGTTAACATGTCAATGTGAATATTCACATTGTCACGGGTCGGGCCAAGCCCGCCTCGGGCTGCGGTCGGGCTTCGGGCCGCCCACGGGCTGCGGGCTAATTTTATACTCTTATCAATGTGAATGTTAACATGTCAATGTGAATATTCACATTGTTAACGGGCCGGACCGGGCCCGCCCCGGGCCGCCCGTGGGCCGCGGGTCGGTTTCATGCCGCCACAGGACGGGGGCCAATTTTACACTCCTATTAATGTGAATGTTAGCATGTCATTGTGAATATTCACGTGTGCCTCATTTGCATCGGCACGTGTGCCTCGTTCTCATCGGCACGTGTGCCTCATTTACATCGGCACGTGTGCCTCATTCTCATTTGCATTTGGCACGTGTGCCTCATTCTCATCTGCATTGGCACGTGTGCCTCATTTTCATCGACACGTGTGCCTCATTTGCATTAGCATGCGTGCCCCATTTGCATTGTCTTTTATTACTTGCGTAGACCGCATGTTAATTACATTACCTGCGTAGACCGCATGTTTGTAATCCATTTCATTACTTGCGTAGACCGCATGTTAATTACATTACCTGCGTAGACCGCATGTTTGTAATCCATTTCATTACCTGCGTAGACCGCATGTTTGTAATCCATTTCATTACTTGCATAGACCGCATGTTAATTACATTACCTGCGTAGACGGCATGTTTGTAATCCATTTCATTACTTGCATTGTCATGCATGTTAATTACATTACCTGCGTAGACCGCATGTTTGTAATCACTTCCGTTACTTGCGTAGACCGCATGCTAATTACATTGTCTGCGTAGACCGCATGTTTGTAATCCATTTTATTACTTGCGTAGACCGCGTGCTAATTACATTGCCTGCGTAGACCGCATGTTTGTAATCCATTTTATTACCTGCGTAGACCGCATGTATTGCTTGCGTAGACCGCATAATTGTTCAATTTCA
>NW_021027936.1:405746-436663 GCF_004153795.1 Camellia sinensis | reverse complement strand
ACATACAACAAGGTTATATCATGGCATAATAAGCATGGAAAACAACCAAGACATGATCAACATGAAGCTTAGCTAGATGCTCCCTCAAGAAGCCAAAAAAAGGGTCCCTTTCAGGACAACAAGGGGAGGGGTGGCCCTCCCTTTTGGAAGACTTCAAGGCACCATATCTCTGCCACTTGAAATCCTCAAGATTTAGTGGTGAAGAGGCCCAAACACCAAAGTCTCGAAACTTGCAACAAAATAGCACAAAATGGGGGCCTTTCAAGGCGCTAGGAGGGGTCAAACACCTCCAAACCACCAAACACCCCTAAACAAACAATCAAGAGGGCTAAAAATAGAACTTTTTTGTCTTATACACACTAAGCACAAAAACAGCTCTAAGATAGGTAGAAAAGCAATGCAAAAATGGGGATAAAAGGGAAGTTTCTCACCCTTGTAGACCACTATAGACACCCATTTTTGAACCGTCCTCAAGACTTGGACGTCACCGTTCGAACACTCGGTGATCATCCATGAACGTGTTCGTTTGGAGTTCCCGGAGTCTCGGCTGCGCGCGCCCTGCTCAGGATCTCCGAACTTGGACCGTTTAGTGTCTGGTTTTTGCACCGAACACTCATTTTTGCCTTGAGAAGGGCAGGGAATGCCTTATGAGGCATTCCCACACACCACCGGCAGTGGCTAAGAGGCCACCGGCTGGTCTTTTGCTGCCATCGGCACTTTTGTTTGTGGTCGGCATATTTTATTGCCGGTCAGCATAGTTTGTTGCCGGTCGGCACTGTTTTTTTGCCGAAATGCGCATTTTTGGGCAGCCGACCACTGTTCATCCACTTTATGGAGATATTTTGTGCCAGCTGTGATAGTTGCACAACTCTTCCCTCTCTCCATACACGTGTTATGGAGGGATCTCCCTCTAAGCAAGCTTGTTGTATAAGCTTTGCAAGAGGGAGTCTTATAAGAGGAGGGCCTTCCTCTTTGATCTAGGTTAGACCCTTGCAACCAAAACCAAACCTTGGAGATATAGATACACATTATCTCTATACCTCCCTCTCTCTCCTCCTTTTGTGTGTTTCTTAGCTCAAAAGGTGGTTTTTACCTTACTTTTGCACCATTACACACACCATCACACCTTACTCGAGATTGAGAGACTTGAGGGGTTTTGTTCTTGAGTTTTTGGACTGGTTTTGATCAAAAGAAGGAGGCTAGACATTTGTTTTTCAAGGTTCTTCAAGGGTGAGCATCTTGATTTATATTCCCAAACTTGCAATAGTTTTTTACCTATCTTGCTTGCTGTTTTAGCTCTTGTGTATAACAATAAAAGACTTGTATTTTCCTGCTTTAGCACTTTCATTAAGGTCATTTTGTGGTTTGAGTGTAAACTCACCCTTCTAGGCCTTGTTTGGTCCATTTTTGGTGCCTCTTTCATAAGGCTTTGTTCACTTCAGTGTTTTGGTCCTTTGACATTTGAAAATCAGTGTATTTTTTAGTGTCAAAAAAGTTGGTTTGAAGTCTTGCATAGGGGGGACACCCCTCTCCTTTATGGTTTTGTTTCCCCTTGAGTTGTGGCCCAAAGGTGACATGCATGCTTGTTTTGTTTTTTGCTTCATTTCAGAATTTTGGGTGTTTTTTAGGTCATGTGGGATCTCATTTTTGGCTGGATTTGTACCTCCTTTGTATGCTTGTAGTACTTGCTTTGTTTGCTCCATTTTGCTTAGAGTGCATCTCATGATTAGGCCATGATTCTTGTGTGTGTTGGCTTAGTTCCATGAAGTTTTTAATGTTGTTTTTCCATGCTAAAAATCTGTTGGTTATCCATTTGTTCATGCTGACATGTTTGTTAGGGTTGCTTTGTATTTTGGCTTGGAAGCTTTAAGCATTGTGACCTCTAGCATGCGTGGTTGTGATTACCCTCATGATTTAACACCATCTAGGACCACATTTTAGTCCAAGAATCATGTTTGTATGTGTGCATGCATGACCTCTTTTATGCCTTAAGGGTATACCTCTTGTGCCTAGGAATGAGCGTTAGTGCGTATCCTCTTGGGGTCATCTTGGCTGCCATTTTAGGAGTTTTTGGAGTCCCATTTTGCATGTAAAAATTCTGTTTTTACTTGTTTTAATCATGCCATGAGAGGTCATGTTGTGGGGAGTAAGTTGTCTCCTTTTTGTGCCATAAGTTTGCTTGTCAACATGAGTTGTTGTCATCATTTTGAGCACTCTTGGTGCTGTTTTGAGGTGAATAAGGGTCGCCCTTTATCACTTTGAGGCTCCATTGCATGCTTGTTTCATGTAAGTTGCATGATTGCTTCATTAAGCCTCATAGCATGCTAATCCCATTACCAAATTGGTCTATGTTTGCACCACATTTGCACTTGCATGCTTGAATTACACATTTGTCATGTTGGTTGCATAGTGCTTGTTGTGCTTTACATCTTGGTACCATGTTGCATTTTGAAGCCTTGTGAGCATAACATGCATTGCATCATTTTGGCTTGGGGTGTCAAGCCAAATATGAGGGTCAAGGGACATTCATACTCCAAGTGATGCATGTACCTTGATTCTCGGTCACCGGGGCCTTTGACTTCGACATGATAAGGCTTCGGATCTCATTTTGTTTGTTGCAGCATCCTTAAAATTGAGTGGCGAATTTGATCCCTTGGGTCATCATGCTCACATGATGGCTCAAAGATCGAGGGTGCTGCTTCTTTGAGTTCAAACATGATAAGAAGCATAACCAAGCCCACATGTACTGAAAAGCCATGCCATGCACTGTCTGTTCCTCGTTTTTTGGTTTGTCAAATTGTCTTCTGCAGGAAGTTTCTGCCGACCGCAGAATTTAGTGCCGACCGGCAATATATGGAGTGCGAGGAATCCAAAAAATGCCGATGGGAATGTGAAGTGCCGTGGGAATTCTGTCCGGCGGTGGTCTCTGCAGGATGCAAGGAACATGCTCCAAGTACTTTGGCAATTTTTAGAAAGACAAGGCAGTACAACAGAGGCGGCGAGGATACAGTATGGGTTTTTTCGGGCGAGACGGATTCGAGCATGCATCATTCGCGCATCCCGAGGCAGAGGCTGCGGCTACCCTTTCTTTCCTTTGCCATCTTTTCCTTTAAATTAAATCAGAAATTTTGTAATAATTTTATTCGTTTATTATTTGGGACTGTAAATATTTATTTGGGCCCTCCGAGTGAGGGCAATCTGTAATAAGTGTGTGTGGGTGGTGTGTATGTCTTCCAATCTCCATTTCTTTCTTTCCCTTTTTATTTACCGCTTAGATGGTAGATTAGGGCATTTTGAAATTAGCATACTTATGCTATGCATGCGTGCATCCATGCATTTGTATTGCATATATTAGGCTCGGCACATCACGCTAACCGCATTTGTTTTCAAATTCTAAACCGAATATGTGATAATCGTGGCATTTTCACATACCATGTTTAGGGCTAGCCGAGCCTGCCTAGATCGCATTTTGCATGTGTGCATTAGCCCACTTTTAACATGAACTAGGGCATGCATGTTTGCTAACTAGTTTACTGTTTTGGCACGGAGTACAATGTAAGTTTTTTTTTGCTTTAGCATCCAGCATGCGTGTGAGTGTTGCCATAATAGTATGCTTGCCATGCGGCTAAGTGCTTACATGAGATAAACTGCTTGAATGCCTGTGGGTGGAGGTCAAATTGCTTAAATTGGGATAATGCGTTAAAACTGTGAATTTTAAGCCCACTAGATATGTGCAAAACCATCTTTTCCAAAAGCCCACTTGAGGTGGCAAATCTGCATTTTAGCCTACTTGCGAGTAGCAAACCATTTTCAAAACGAACATAAAACGTTTTATTTCCAATTTGGGCGATTTGGTCTATACTTGTTTGCTGCGCGCATAACATAGTAATTCTAGGCTAATAATCGAATAAGAACATATAAACGTTTTCAAAATCAGGATATCACGGTTAGTAGAGCCGGTCTCGGACGGGGCGAAAGGGGTGCTCATAGCGGACCTCCCGATGTACCCAAGCTCCGAGCCGAGACAATCTCGGTGATGACGGACATGTGGCCTTCGACCGAATCAGGGTTTCCTAAATTTCCCCATTTTAAAAAAAAATAATATTTAGGTGGCGACTCTGTATCTGGCAAAAGGCAAGTCCATGTTTGGCACTACTTTTTTTTTTTAAAAATCTGTTTCTCAAAACGATTTGCCAGATTTGACTCTTTGGTTTAGATTAAGAACCGTGACACAAGTCGAGTCCGAACTGTAGTAACCCCAAATGGACAGAACGGGACTCATCCTCCCGGGGCGTTCGGGGGACGTCTACAGTTCTCCTTGGCTTGAATCCAACACAAAACACCAAAATCAGCCCCTTAGAACCTCAGGAGCCAAAGAAAGGTGAAACACTAGGTGTTTTGTGTGCAATAGTATGGACTAAAACACCTAGAACACAAAGAGAGAAAAGAGAGATAAGAGATATGTATGAACCCTAACCCTAAAACCAGAGCTTCTCTCTGTGTTTCTCGCCTAAAAAATGCTTAAAGTCTTCTAACCCTCAACAAAGGAGACAAGGGCTCCTCTTATAGAGCTTCTTGGTCTTGTAAAGCTTACAAGACAAGCTTTTAAGGAGGGAGATCCTCCATACACGTGTAGGAGGGGAGCCAAATGCAAGACAGCTGTGATAAAATATGTGCAAAAGCAGATGCACAGTAGTTGGCCGGCCAAAGATGCCATTTGGCAAAAGGGAGTGCCGACCGCAATATACATTGCCGGTGGCAGCAAAAACCAGCCGGTGGCCTCTGTCCATAGCCGGTGGTGTGTGGGGATGCCTCACAGGGCATTCCTTGCCCTTCCAAGGCAAACACAAGTGTTTGGTGCAAAACCAGACACTAAACGGTCGAATTCGGAGATCCTAAGGCAAGGCACGTAGCCGAGACTCCGGGAACTCCAAATGAACACAAAACATGGATGATCACCGAGTGTTCAAACGGTGATGTCCAAGTCTTGAGGACGGTCAAAAATGGGGTGTCTACAGTTGCCCCTCTTTGACAGAACTTGAAAGTCATAAAAATGAACGGGAGTGAATGTCAAAGCCCAGAGACGACCCATTTTGACAAAGGCCGAAGACTTAGACAACACATGCAAGACAAACAAGGTATGCGCCGAAGGCAGGGGCAAAATGCAAGACAGTGCACGAAGCCGAGCATAACTTATGATCATGCAAAGAAAGCTGTAATGAAGCACACATGCGACAACTTTAAGCTAGCATACACCAAACTACACTACAATGCAGAAAGGATGTAGAAGAATTATGTAATTCTCGATACGTCTCACTCGGAGGATATATACCTGTGCGGTTCATCTGGTTGCACCAACCTCAAATGAACCGTACATACAATATCGTGCCTGCAAAGAAAACAAACTTAACAGGTACAATATTGTTCAACACTGCAGTAGTGTGTAACTCGAAATGCGTGACACGCAAAACAAGTGGGAGCATAACAATGCTGTGAAAATACAGACATGTAAGTGGAGCATGCGGTCTACGCAGGCAACGAAATTAATCATAAGCATGCGGTCTACGCAAGTAATGAAATTAACAAATATGCGGTCTACGCAATCAAAACACGCGTCTACGCAAGTAACGAAATTGAACAAACATGTCGGTCTACGGAGGTAGTGAAATTGAACAATTATGCGGTCTACGCAAGCAATACATGCGGTCTACGCAGGTAATGAAATTGAACAATTATGCGGCCTATGCAAGCAATACATGCGGACTACGCAGGTAATGAAATTGAACAACATGCGGTCTACGTGTTGGTTTTGGTACACCATGCATGCTTAGCATACCTACCATGTAATGCCTTGTTATTGCCTTAATATGCCTTAGGTTGTTAGACTTTGTTCAAGCATGTTTTAGGCTTAGTCTTGTGAAGCTTTTGTGCATATTTTGCCATGTTTAAGGTCTGTCCTAGGTTGTTTGGGTCGGATTTGGCATGCTTAGTATAGTCCCTTTGCATTCCGGCTTGTTGGCCTTAAGTATGTGAACGTATAGCATGACATTTTTGCATTGATTTGGTGATTTGGAACCATCCACCATGTCATTTCAGTCCCATTTGCATGCCTATATGTTTACCTTGGATATATCTTTAATGCTTTAAAAGCTTGTGTAGTATGCTCCATGTTTTGGCCATTGCACATACCTTTGAATTTGAGCCACTTAGATGCCATCTAGGGCGCCCCCTTTGCATGGTCTAGGTCTGTCTTGAACCTATCTTAAGCCCTCTTAGCCTTGTGAGGCTTGGTTGGCTTAGCCATGGTTCAAGTCCCTTTGACTTGCTTCAAGTACTTGGGCCATTATTGCATGCTTGATCTATTTTGTTTGCTTGGTTTGACACCATCCTAACATGATTTTCAATGCTTACCTTGCATGCCATATGTCCATGATTGTCTCATTTAAATGTGCTTGAGAGTTGCCTCATTTGTGCCTAAGTGTTGGCCCTTCAACATGTGCATGTGTGTATGTGTTTTAGTCCTTTATTTTTGTCACTTTGGCTACTGTTTTGGGCCTATTTAGAGTTGCCTAAATCATGTATAAGTCCATCTTTTCACCCATTTGCATTGCCTCATGTTTGCTTGTATGTTTGCGTAAGTGTCTTGCCATGCCATGTTGCATCCTTAGCTTGTATGCCTAGGTTGCATTGCATCTTGCATGCATGCCTTGTTCCTTGACTTGGTGATAGGAATTGGGCCTTGGTTCGTTTGTTTGGTTTGCATTTCATTTGACATGAAAGTTGCACACTTGATTCTTTGGGCCATCATGCATGGAAATGCGTGATTGGTGGTCCAAGAACCAAGGAGCATGTTCCTTTGAGTCATTACCATGATAAGGGACATGATTGGTGCATATATGCTTGAATTGTATTGCCATGCAAGTTCTGTCCTCTGCTGCTGTGAGTTGCAGGTTCTGCAGGCCTTCTTTGCCGACCGGCAGTATATATTGCCGACCGGCAGTAAATCACCAGCCGATGGATTCATTTTGTGCCGGTGACTACACCACACTGCCGGTTGCAATCCTATTCAGCCGGTGGCACTCCTCAATGTCCAGAAAAGCAGTCCTGAGACTTTGGAAGTCTCCAGAGGAGTGTATCAAGGAAAACAGAGGCAGTCTATGTATGGCGATGCACTTCCGAGCAGGACCGAGCATGCGCCGCATCTAGCTCTCCTCCCGAGGCGGTTTACTGCTTTTCCTAGTTTAAATTAGTTTGTTAACTAATTAGGCAATTTGTAATATTTAATTAGCTTGCGTAGTTAATTAATTTGTATTATTTATTTGGTCCCTCCGAGTGAGGGCAAATCTGTAATAAGTGTGCGTGAGTGGTGTGTATGTCTTCCAATCCCCACTTCTTTCTTCCCTTTTATTTACCTGCTTTGATGGTTAGTATTAGGGCACGTTTAAAATTAGCATACCTTATGCTACGCATGCGTGCATTCATGCATTTGTACTACATGCATCAGGCTCGGTACATCACGCTAATTGCATTTGTATTTCGATTCTAAATTGAATACGTGCATCAATGGATCGCATTTCATATGCCATGCTTAGATTAGCCGAGCCCACTTCGATTGCATCCTGTATGTGTTGCATTAGGCAACTTAACATGAGCTAGGACATGCATGTTTGCTAACTAGTTTATTGTTTCGGCACGGAGTACGATGTAAGTATTTTCGCTTTAGCATATTGCATGCGTGCGGGCACGGAGTACGATGTAAGTATTTTCATGCTTTAGCATATCGCATGCGTGTAAATGCTATCATGACAGCATGCTTTCCATGTGGCTAGATGCTTATGTGATAAACTGTTTGAATGCTTGTGGGTGAAGGTTGGATTGTCTGAGTTGGAAAAACTCGTTGAAATCCGTATTTTAGCCTACTTGCGAGTAGCAAATTCCAAAACATTTTTCCAAAACAAACGGATATGCAATGCTTATTTCCAAATTAGGCAATCTAGTCTATACTTGTATGCTGTGTGCACAACATAGTAATTCTAGGCTAATAACTGGGGTAAGAACACATAACGTTTTCAAAAACGGATATCACGGTTAGTAGAGGCCGATCTTCGGATTGGGCGAGAGGGGTGCTCATAGCTGACCTTCCCCGATCGTACCCAAGCTCCCGAGCCGAGACAACTCCGGTGATGACGGACATGTGGCTTTCGGCACCGATTCAGGGTTTCCTAAATTTCCCCATTTAAAAAATATTTAGGTGACGACTCTGTATCTGGCAAAGCAGTCCATGTTTGGCACTTCTTTTCAAAAAAAATCTGTTTCTCAAAACGATTTGCCGGATTTGGACTCTTTGGTTCAGATTAAGAACCGTGACACAAATTGAGTCCAAACTGTAGCGAGGTCCCCCGCGGACGTGTTACAGATGCACAGGAAAAGGATAGAAGATGGAGAAGGCTTGACTAATCCCTAACAACTCTCTAATAAGATCAGAGGTGCCAGTGATTGACTTGGACCTGACCCAAGTCTTGAATGACGGACCTATATCATGAAGACTTTCCATGTTACAATAAAATTCACGAACCCAGCTAAGATTTTGGGGACTTGAGAAAGGGAGAACATAATCTCCACCCAAGGGATCAAAAAGAGGACGGATCTAGATAGACTCAAAGGTGTTAGGTTGAACATTGCGTTCGAGATGAATGGTACGGGACGGATAGGACTCTCGAAACAATTTGGCTTTCTCAGCCGAGGGAAACCGGTTAGAATTAAAAGTAGGTCGAGGGGCAGTAGGCTTCCTTCACTTGAAAGTAGACATGACTAAACCAAGATAAAGAAACAAAAACAAAACACGCAACCTCCAACCCAAAACAAAAAATAAACCAAAAGAGGAAGAACAAAACATTAATAACACAGTTTGATATGTCAACAGGAGTCAAGTAGATAAGGCTAGTTAGGCAATATAGTCAATTTAGAGTAAGCCCAAGTAAACAAAATGCAACAGATATGAATCATGGTAAGCAAAGCAGCCATAACCCAAAAAAAATTGTAAAAAAAAAACAGACTCAAGAAAAACAGTGATACAAATGATAGTTAAAGACCTTAATCCATCAGAATATGCCAAAACTCAACACTACAGAACAAGAGGCACACAACTAATAAGACCCATCCTATATAAATAAGAGTAAATGATGAAACATTAGTGAGGACAAAAAAAACTATGAAAATAAACAAGAAAACAGAGATACGACAAAAAATGGACATACATTTGGGGTGTGAGAAGGACAGAAATCAGCAATGCACAGACCAAGGAAGACAATGCACGGATGCGCCAAGAAGCCCTAGGAGAGAGAAAGAAATTTGGGGAAAAATGAACTGAAGAGACGACGGAGGAAGAATTTAAACAAAACCAGTCCGCTCGAGCGTGAGGTTGAACGCTCGAGCGGGAAATGAAGCACGCGTGGATACGCTCGAGCTGGAAAACGGACGCTCGAGCGCCAAAACAACCCTCACAGAACTGCAAAACATAACACTAAATGCTGCAAGACTGAAATCCATGCTTGAGCGTGAGATTTGCCGCTCGAGCAGGAACAAAGCACCACCAAACTAATTTTTTTTTTTTTAAATTTTAAAAACAAATACAACCCAATCGGAAAATGATGTCCTGTAAACAGCGGGGAGTACAATGGAAAGACTGTAACACTGAGATGAGATTATCCATCAACCATGAATTCTGTAAACTTGTAAAGTGAAAAAAGAAATATGAATCACAAAATCATGAACAAATCAGAAAGAATTACATCAATGATCATAAACAACATGAGAATGCAAAACTCAAAAACACATATGAGATCTCACGAAAAGAATGTGTGTGTGTGCAATCCTTGAGAGCCACAAAGCTAGAGTTAATTCTCATAGTGATCGGATAGCTGGACCTCCGACAAGAGTAACTGAACATCACAGAGAAAAGTCAAACCACTAGGAATCACGGAGTATTTGTTGAGTAAGCGTGGAGGCTTCCCCTCAATCAATGATTCCCTTTTTTTTTTTTTTAAACTTTTCTTTCTTGTGAGCACTCACTGGTGGCATGCACGCTCAAGAGTATGGAGACCAAACCAGAGAAGGATGAACTCAAAAAGGATGGCCTGGCTGGTGCCTCTGAGGTAGCCTTTTCCTAATGCCCAGACTTTACTGAATTGAGGAAGAAACCATGGAAGTGAATAAATGATGGTAGATGGTTAAGAGACTCAACATCACCCATGATATACTAGTATAGGTCAATTCCTCTGAAAAAGTACAAGAAACACTGTTAGTGGTCCATAGAGAACTTTGATCACTTGTGCGGAAACCCTTGCTATAGTTTATCTCAAGGATGTGTACAGAATGAGATCATAAAGTAAATGAGTATGGGCATTCAAAATGAGTTATGAACAAAGAAGAATGAGATCTTGTAAGCAGCATGAGCAGTGTTCATATAAAGTTTTGATGCAAGGATAACAGGAATCAATGACTATGAGATTATAACATCCAAGCACACAAAAAACAATCACTCACTCCCCTTCAAGTAACAGGTAACACCCTAGTGACTGAGCACAACACCCAAAGTCTTTCTAAGAAACTCAAACCGAAGAAGATCAAGGGATTTTGTAAAAATATCAGCTTTTTGATGCTCAGTGGGTACATGTTCAAGCACAACAAGGCCTTCTTCCACTAACTCTCGAATAAAATGATGACAAATGTCAATGTGTTTGGTGCGAGAGTGTTGGACAAGATTTTTTGAAATGTTTATGGCACTTGTGTTATCACAAAAAAGAGTGAAAGTGCTCTGATCTATCCCATAATCATGAAGTATTTGCTTCATCCACAACATTTGTGCACAACAACTCCCTACAGCAATGTACTCAGCCTCAGCAGTCGAAAGAGAGATGGCATTTTGCTTTTTACTATGCCAGGAAACCAAATTATTTCCAAGATAAAAGCACCCCCCAAATGTACTCTTCCTATCATCAGCACACCCTACCTAGTCAGTATTAGAAAAACCAGTAATTTCAGCTGTAGTATCAGTAGAAAACTAAATCCCATACCCCAAAGTCCCATTAACATATTTAATGATGCGTTTCACTGCAAGAAGATGAGACTCTTTAGGACTGGCTTGGTAACGGGCACAAACACCTACACTAAAAGCAATATCAGGATGATTGGCAATCAGGTAAAGAAGACTCCTTATCATACTCCTATAAAGGGTAGGATCAATATCAATACCAGAGGAATCTTTGGAAAGGTGAAGACTGGTGTTCATAGGAGTGCGTGCATGTTTGGCAGACTCAAGACCAAACTTTGACACAAGATTTTTGGCATACTTAGTCTGAGAAACAAACATACCCGAAGGAGATTTTTTAATTTGTAGACCCAAAAAATAAGACAACTCTCCCATCATGCTCATCTCAAACTCATGTGTCATGCAATCGAAAAAATATTTCACAAGATGATCAGCAGTGGATCCAAACACAATATCATCAACATAAATCTGAGCAACAAGAATATGAGACTTAGTATGTTTCACAAATAAAGTCTTATCCACACTACCCCTTTAAAAGTCATTATCAAGAAGAAAGGTAGTAAGTCGATCATACCAAGCCCGAGGGGCTTGTTTCAACCCATACAAAGCCTTGTCTAACTTGTAGACATGATTTGGACATTTAGGGTCCTCAAACCCTTTTGGTTGCTTAACATAAGCCTCTTCTTTCAAGTATCCATTCAGAAAGGCACTTTTCACATCCATTTGATACAATTTGAAACCAAGAAAACATGCAATACCAAGTAAAATATGAAAAGATTCGAGACGTGCAACTGGGGCAAACGTCTCATCATAGTCAACACCCTCTACTTGTGTGTAGCCTTGAGCAACCAACCTGGCTTTATTTCTCACCATAGTACCATTCTCATCAAATTTATTTTTAAAGATCCACTTGGTACCTATCACATTCATGTCTCTAGGTCTAGGAACTAAAGTCCAAACATTGTTACGTTCAAATTGACCTAATTCTTTATGTATAGCATTTACCCAATCATCATCTTACCTCTTTAATATTCTTAGGTTCAATTAATGAAACATAACACATATGTGATACCTCATCCCGAATCTGTCTTCGGGTTTTCATTCGATTCGATACACTTCCAATCACCTGTTGAGCTGGATGATTCAGTTTCACCCTTGCTGATGGTTTGAACTCAGGACTTGCAGTGACAGAACCATTAGGAGTGATGTCTCTTTGTGCACTCTTTGGACTCTGATTTACCTGTGAGGATGGTGCTGTCTCAACTTCTTGTGCTTGGATCTTAGCTTCTCTTTGACTTTTTGGTTCAGTATCCAGGATTGGAGACTCACAATTGTCATCCTCATTTGTTGCTGGAGTAGGGGAACCTGTGTCATCTATAGCCACATTGATTGATTCTATTAAAGAAGAAGTTCGTAGGTTATAAACTCGAAAAGCCCTACTAGTGGTTGAATACCCTAGAAAAATACATTCATCACTTCGGGAGTCAAATTTGCCCAAAGGCTCTCTATCTTTGAAAATGTAACACTTACTCCCAAAAGTTTTGAAGTATTTTACATTAGGTTTCAAGCCCTTCCACAATTCATATGGAGTTTGTAAAGTGCCGAGCCTTAAATACACGCGATTTATGACATAAACAGCAGTATTTAGGGCTTCAGCCCAAAACTTTGGAGGAAGTTTCTTACTAAGGAGCATGACCCTGGCCATTTCTTGAACAACTCTGTTCTTCCTCTCAACCACTTCATTTTGTTGTGGAGTAATAGGTGCCAAAAATTCATGCTTAATTCCATGCATATCACAGAAATCCGAAAACGAACTATTTTCAAACTCACGACCATGGTCAGTTCGGATTCTTATGATACGCCCAATGGAAACACCCTGTTTATTTTGGATTTTAAGGACTAAGGCCTAGAAAGCATCAAACGTATCAGATTTTTCCCTTTAAAAATTTACCCAGGAAAATCGAGTAAAATCATCAACAGTTAAAAAAATGTACCTTTTACCTCCAATGCTCTCAGTGCAAGTAGGTCCCATTAGTCCATGTGAACCAATTCAAGAGGACGTTTGGTTGTAAAGTTGTTCACCTTTTTATGAGGGGCACAGGTTTGCTTACCAAATTGACATGGTCCATACACATGATTCAGATTCTTACCTAGTTTAGGTACTCTTCTCACAAGCTCTTTGTTGGCTATCTTAGTTAGGTCTTTGAAATTCATGTGACCTAATCTTTGATGCCATAGATCAATGTTACTTATGATGGCTAAGTGACAAGTGGGATCATTAGTAGTAACAATCCCATAGCAGTTATCAGATGTGCGAACCCCATGCAAGACAGTATTTCCCTTTTTATCCAAAATTTCACATTTATTTTTTGAAAACAATACTTCATGATGGGAATCACACATTTGACTGATGCTCAAAAGATTTGCTTAAAGACCATCAACAAGTAAAGCATTATCAAGTTTGGGAAGACCAACTACACTTATAAAGCCCTTACCAATGACTCTAGAAGTGCCACCATCTCCAAAGGTAACAATTTCTCCTTCATATTTTTCAAGGGAGGTGAAGTAGGATTTGTCACCTGACATGTGACGAGAGCACCCACTATCAAGATACCACATGTGTGAGTCACGTGCTTTTAGAGCAGTGTGAACAACTAAACAAGTCAAAGCATCTTTTCTTACCTAAATCTTTTTGGTCTTAACAAAATTAGGTCTGGCGGTCTTGGTAAATATCTTGGCATTGTGAACACCTTCATGAATCTTGGTATTCTGCCTAGACATGTAAGGTTGTCTCCTAACCCAAAAAGTATTCGAATTTCTACCCTTTTGAGACACCTTACCAAACAATTCAAAGCAATAAGGACGAATGTTGCCATACCTACCACAATGATGACAAATAAAAACAAGTTTTACCTCCCTTTTGTTGATCTTACCCCCTTTAGGTAGATGAAGAGAGGGAACACCCTGGTCTATCTTCAATTTTCCCTTTGCTTGAGTCTTCAAGTCATGTGATGTAGAGGCTTGTCCCTTGTCACATTACCATAGCCTAGCCCACTTTTGTCACACCCCATTTGTTGAGACCCAAGGATGTCTTCTAATGATTTGGAACCCTTGTTCCACAAAGCAATTGTGGCTCTAGCAATTCGAAGTTCTTCATCTTTCTAACAAACCAGCTCTTCCATTGTAGCTTGTGACATTTCAAGGCTTTCAAGCTTCTCTTCATATATGGAATACACTTTCAGGAGTTCATTCCTTTCAGTTTCACAAGATAGAAGTTTCCCACATAGGTCTTGCCTGTCACTAGAGATCTTGATGACATTCTGCTTTGCTATTACAAGTTCTCCTTTTAGCTTGACATTCTCGCTTTCACATGCTTTGAGCTTGAGAGTGAGTTTGTAATTGATTTTGGACAAATTCAGAGATTCATCGTAAAGCTTTTCGTAAGCTTTTTATAGATCATCACCATTAATCTCATCATTGTCTTCTGATGTTTCATCATCTTCTTTTTGCTCCTCATCCAGTCTAGCAACTAAAGCAGGAAAGTTGCTAGATGGTGGTGAAGATGAATCTCCTCTTTCATGAAATTGGCTCAGAATGTCCCATGCATCTTTAGCCTTTGTGCAGTGAGTGTAGACACCCCATTTTTGACCGTCCTCAAGACTTGGACGTCATCGTTCGAACACTCGATGATCATCCATGCTCGCGTTCGTTTTGAGTTTCTGAAGGTCTCGGCTGCGCGCCTTGCCTTGGAGCCTCTCAACTTGTCTGTTTTGTGCTTGGTTGTAGACCAAGAGCTTGTGACTTTGTTTCTGAGGGAAGGGGGGTGGCTTGTTGGCCAGCCCTATAACCCATCGGCCAGGCCTCATGCCTATCGGCCTTTCTTCTTTCCATCGGCCATTAGTGGTGCCCGGTCGGCACCTCTGATGGCCGGTCGACACCTTTAGTGGCTGGTCGGCCATACCTTTTGGCCGAGGCCCTTTTCTTTGCCTTTTCAGATATTTTTTTGCCAGCTGTGCCAGCTGGTGAGCATAAAATTCATCCTCTATACACGTGTATGGAGGGATTGAACCAAGCCTCTAGCTTGTTCAACAAGCTTGAGACTTGGATTTCTATAAGAGGGGAGGTCCCTCTCCCTTTCCAGAGGTTCTGAAATTTGCATTAGAGACAAGATATCTCTCTCTATATTTTTCCATCTCTTTTTATATTTTCACTTGTTTGTGCCTTAAAGTGATTTTTCTTCACACTTTTGCACTAGAGCACCTAGTGAAACACCTTCATTATTGTCCTAAGGTTCTTGAAGGTTGCATTTGAGTGGTTTAAGCTTGGTTTTTGCCTCTGAAGTTGCTGTTCTAAAGTTGTTCTTCAAGGGTGAGTCTGTTACCTCTTTAATGCTTTGTTTTCATAGCTTACTTGGCCCTATTTGCATGCTTCTTTTGGCTTAACTTTAAACTGCAAAAAGCTTCATTTTCAAATGCCTAAAGTGTTTGTTTGAGGCCTCTTTGTGTTGGGGGTGGTCTACCCCCTTTTGTGCCTTATTTGGCCTTGTTTTGAGCCATCTCATTTAGGCCTTTGGATCACCTTTGTTTGGCCTCTTCACCACTGAAATCCAGTGGATTTTCAGTGGTAGAAATGTGGTTTTGAAGCCCAAAATAGGAAGGGGTTGTCCCCCCTCCTCTTCTCTTGTTTGCTTGTGTTGATGGCTCATCAAAGTAGCATGTCTTTCTAGCATGTTTTGGCTCCATCTCAGCATGCCTTAGGCCTTATTTTAACATGATATAGCTCTGTTTTGGCTTGGTTTGATTACCTCTTGCATGCTTCTTGCACTTGTAGTGCAATTCCACTCACTAGTCTAACATGCATCATGCTTTGGACCGTCATTCTAGCATGATTTTGGCTCAACTCTAGCAAGCTTTTACTCATGTTTTTCTATGCTCAAGCTCTGTTTTAAGTGATTTTGGTCATGCATCCCTTGCTTTGTATAGCCATAGTGCAATCCCGCTCACTAGCTTAGTGTTTTGAGTTCACTAGCATGCATTACTTGGGCTATTTGCATTACTTATCATCATTTGGTACGTGATTTCAGTGTGTGTAGTGTGGTCACACCCTCACATCTATCACTCTTTCAATGCTTTTGGAAAGTTATGCTTTATGCCTTAAACATGAGCCAATATATATGCCATCTTGCCTGAGCTTTTAGGATGTCATTTCAGTGTGTTTTTGGTGTTATTTTGCCATGATACAACTCTGTTTTTGGTTGGTTAGAGCATCCTTCATTTGCTCCTTACATTTGTAGTGTAACCATGCTCATTGCCTCTTGCATGCTTGGTATTTTGGCTTACCAAGCTAGCTTGTTTTGGCTTTATTCCATGCATGTTTTGGCATTATTTTGACCTACCTTGGGACAGTTTTGAGTCATCTTGGCCTTTTGGGGCTTGCTTGATATGGCTATGGTGCAAGTACCATTGCTAGTCTTAAGCTTTGAGCCTTCTAGCATGCCTCATTTGTGGTAGTTGCACGCTTTAACATCATTTGGAATGATATTTTAGAGCATATAGTGTTGTCACACTTCCATATTTTTCACTCTTTAAGTGCTTTTAAGAGTTGCCCCCTTATGCCTAGTTGATGAGCCATTACATGAGCATGTATTCTTGGCCCTTTTGTGCCTAAGTTTTGGTGTGTTGGCCACTGTTTTGGACCTTCATAGGTCTGTCCATATTCGGTTTAAGTCCATTGAGCACTGTATTGTATGTCTCTTGTATGATGCTCTTTACTTGCTTTGGTGTTTTACCCTCCAACTATACCATGCATGCATTGCTTGTATGATGGAACCTCATGCATGCCCCTTTGGCATTAGTAGATGAGCATGTTGTTTGCATGTTGTTGCATTGCATTGTGTTTGGAATGTTGTTGCATTGCATTGTGTTTGGATCGGGCGTTAATCCAAACACGAGAAACGAGGGGCGTTGTAGACACCCCATTTTTGACCGTCCTTAAGACTTGGACGTCATCGCTTGAACACTCGGTGATCATCCATGTTCGTGTTTGTTTTAAGTTCCTGGAGATCTTGGCTACGCGCCTTGCCTCAGCATCTCTCAAATTGCTTGTTCTGTGCTTGGTTTTACACCAAGGACTTGTTTGTTTTTGCACCTAAGGGTAGAGAGTAGCTTGCTAGCTACCCCTGATACCCACCGGCCATGGCTTGAGGCCACCGGCCGTGTTTTAAGGCTACCGGCCATTGGTGAAATAGTCCATTGGCCGGTCGGCATTTTGTGTGGCCGACTGACCACCTGTTTGGCCGATGGCCTCCTTTTCTGGCTGGTACCACCTTTTTGCCTTTTTCAAGCATGGTGCACGCCAGCTGTGCTAGTTGGAATGCAAAAACCCTGCCCCCCTACACATCTGTGGCTATTTTGCCCCTTTTGCACCTTTTTGGTCTAGCTTCTTGAGGAAGCTTGGACCTTTGTCTTAGCTTCCTCAAGAAGCTCGAACCCTGCCTCAGCTTCCTCAGGAATGGCCCCTTTGCCTTGGCTTCTCGAAGAAGCCTTGATCCTTTTATTTAGCTTCTCTTGGAAGCTCAGCACCTTTAAGGGTCTATATAAGAGCCCCAACACTCTCCTTTGTTAGGTTCAGCATATATATATCTGAGATACACTTTCTCTCTCTATATCTCCCTCTCTCTCTTAATTTGTGTGAGTTTGAGAGCCTTAAGATGTGTTTTCTTCTTAGTTTTGCACTAAGATACACACCATTACACCATACTTCGACTTGGGAGGTCTTGAGGGTTTATTCTTGAGGTTTTGAGCTGGTTTTGATCAGAAGAAGGTGGCTGGACATGCTGTTCTTGAGGTGTTCTTCAAGGGTAACACTTTTGCTTTAGATTCCCCAATCTTGCATTAGCTTTTGACCAATCTTTCTTACTGATTTAGACTTTGTGTATAACTAAAAAAAGTCTTGTATTTGCATGCTTAAGATACTTCATTAAGGCTGTTTTGTTGTTTGGGGTCGACCTCTCCCTCTTAGGCCTTGTTTGGCTCTTTTTGTGCTCTCTTTGTTAAGCTTTGAATACTATTGTGTTTTGGCCTTCTCACCACTGAAATCCAGTGGATTTTCAGTGGTGATGAAGAGGGTTTGAGGTCTTGCATAGGGGAGGGACACCCGTCTCCCTTTGTCTCTCTTTTGTTTGCATTTTTGGCTCATAAGGGTAGCATGTACGCCTAGCTTTGTTTGGCTTCATCTCAGAGGATATTTGGTGTTTATTTAGCATGTTTTACCTCTGTCCCATGTCGGTTTGTTGACCTCTTGCATGCATAATACACTTGCCTTGTATTCCTCCATTTTGCCTAGAAATACATCTTGACTTTAGACCATCATGTTTGCATGCTTTGGCTTAGCTTTGTGAAGTTTTTGGTTATGTTCTAACATGCTTAAGGTCTGTCTTGAGTCTTTAGAGCCATGCTTGCCATGCTTTATATAGCCTTTTTGTATTCTAATTTGTTGGCTTCGGGTGTGTGAGTTGTTAGCATGCCTCATTTGGTCTATTTCAGTGATTTGGAATCATTTGTCATACCATTTTAGTTCATGTTTTATGCCTACATGCTTGCATTTGTTACCCTTTTAATGCCTTGAAGAGTTGTGGTCTTATGCTCCATGTTTGGGCTTGTGTGCATGCCTCTTTGTTTAAGTCATTTGGACTACCATATCAGTGGGTTTTGGGGCATATTTTGATGCATAAAAACTCTGTTTTGGGTTGCTTAGCTCATACCATGTTTGCTTGGGGTAAGTGTTGAGCAATGCTCTCTTTTGTGGCCTTGAATACCTTTTATTTTGCATCCATTCCCTAGCATATCTTGGTGTCATCTTTTGCATACTTCTCAGAGTTTAACATGAGTGTTTAATGTCCAAAAATATTGCCCTTAAGTATGCTTAGAGTTATCCCCTTTCATGCTTAGGTGATAGGCCTTGGTGTGTGTATGCTTGCATGCATAAGTTGTGCCTTTTTTTGACTATTTTGGCCACTGTTTTAGGGTGGGCTGAGGCCTTCTCATTTCAGTTTGAGCCCATCCTTGCACACTTTGCATGTTTGACATGTTGCATTGCATTGGTTGCATGCCTACAGTGCATCATGTTCGCATGTTTGCACGTTACTTAACTGAATTGCATTATATAGTCTTGTTGTATGCTTGACATGTTCATATTGCATTAGTGTAGCCTTGCATGAGTTGCATCAATTTGCATTGTATATGGTATACATGCATTGCATCACTTAGTTTGGGGTGTCAAACCAAGCATGAGGGGAGAGGTGTGTTCGTACCCGAAGTGACGAAACACGTCTCAACCCTCGGTCGCCAATACCCTTGATCTCAACATGATAGGGTGTTAGCACTCATTTGTTTGTTGCATGCATCTACATTAAGTTGCTAACTTGGCTTCTTAGGCCATCATGCCTCGAATTGCATAGTTGATGGTCCGAGGGTTGAGGGCCATGCTCCCTTGAGTCCACTGCATGATAGGGAGTGTGGCCATGCTCACATTTGCTTGAAAACTCCATGCCACACACTGCTTGCCCTCTGCTGCTGTCAACTGCAGGATTCTACAGGAAGCAATGGCCGGCCGGCCACCTACAGTGCCGACCGACCATCAGTGGCTGGCCGGTGGTACAAAAGTTGGCCGATAATCCCATTACCATGGCTGGTGAACTTTAATTGTGGCCGGTGACATCCCAGAGCACTCAGAGGATGATCCAAAAGGGGTCTAGAGACTTTCAGAATTTTTAGAGGAGCAAGGCAGTGAAAATAGAGGCAGTAGTGCTATGGCAGCGAGTTTCCGAGCGAGACGAGTCAAGCATGCATCATTCACACATTCCGAGGCAGGGCTGCGGCCACCTTTCTTCTGCATTTAATTTGTTAATTAGTCAAGAATTCTGTAATAATTAATTTGGTTGTGTAATATTTATTCAGACCCTCCGAGTGAGGGCAATTGTGTAATAAGTGTGCGTGAGTGTGTGTATGTCTTCCAACCCCACGTCTTTCTTCCCTTTTATTTACTAGCTTTCGTTGGTTAGTCTAGGGCATGTTTTAATTAGCATACAGTATGATAGCATGTTTGCATTCATTCATTTGCCTTGCATGCACCGGGCTCGACGCATCATACTAACTGCATTATATTTCAATTCTAAGTTGAATACGTGTTAGTTATAGCATCATCATATGTCATCTTAGAATAGCCGAGCCTATTATAGTTGCATCTTACATGTGTTGCATTAGCCATCTTAACATGAACTAGGATCATGCATGTGATTACTAACTAGTTTCCGTTTTGGCTCGGAGTGCTCGGTAAGTTCTTATGCTTTAGCATCTTTACATGCGTGTGAGTGTGGCCATGACAGCATGCTTACCATGAGGCTATTTGCTTATGTGATATAACTGCTTGAATGCCTGTGGATGGAAGTTAAATTACCTAAATTGGAGTAATGCATTAAAACTGTGAGTTTTAAGCCCACTAGATGGCGGCAAAACCATGTTTTCTAAGCCCACCCGAGGGTGGCAAAACCTGCATTTTAGCCTACTTACGAGTAGCAAACCATTTTCAAAACAAGCATGCAATGTTTTGTTCTAAATTAGGCGATTTGGTCTATACTTGTTTGCTGTGCGCATAACATAATAATTTTAGGCTAATAACTGGAATAGGAACACATAATGCTTTCAAAACAAGATATCACGGTTAGTAGAGGCCGATCTTTGATCGGGCGAGAGGGGGTGCTCATAGCTGACCTTCCCCAATCATACCCAAGTTCCCGAACCGAGGCAACTTTGGTGATGACGGACACGTGGCCTTTGGCACCGAGTCAGGGTTTCCTAAATTTCCCAAAATAAAATATTTAGGTGGTGACTCTGTATCTGGCAAAGCAGTCCATGTTTGGCACTTCTTTACAAAAATCTGTTTTCCAAAACAATTTGCCGGATTTGGACTCTTTGGTTCAGATTAAGAACCGTGACAATTTGAGTCCGAACTGTAGTGAGCCCATATGAACAGAACGGGACTCATCCTCCCGGGACGTTCGGGGACGTCTACAGTTTCTAGCGACTCTGCTGGGGATTTAAAGAGCTTGACTCGAACTCGTGATATCCTGTTTTGATTTCACTTGTGTGTTTCTTTGCATTACATGTGCATTGGTGCGCCTTGGACACCGTGTTTGCCATCTGCCATTCCTGAACGGTTTGCTAGAGGCTTGTCTTGTCAAGGCATGATCATAAGGCTAACCGGTTATGGGCTCTGACAGTATGGGAACACAAACCCCGGTTTTTACCGGGGCACCCTTTTGACCATTCGACCTAGTGCATATTCGGAATCCATAGTGACCATTCCAAGCTAGGACAGGTTGCTTACCCGATTATAGGTTGTTTGAAACCACTGCGTGCGTAGTGAAACCCTAGCTCCTAACAAAATAGGGCAGGGAAACCCTACCCCAACATAGGGGTGTCTTGGCTCTCATTTGTTTGCTATGTGCTTTTAGAGTGTATCTCTACAGGGAATGCGCATAACAGTTTACAAGTATGAGTAACAAGCCTGGGGGCATCACTATCAGTATTTGGGGAATTAGTTTTACCTGAGGGTATCAGTTTACAGGCAGAATTTTGGGCAGAATTTTGTAGGGGGGCATAGTCATTCAGCTTTGCTCATATGGGTTATGGTGAAATCAGGCTGAGATGCTCTCTGTTTTCCTTTTTGCTAGGTAGTCCTGGAACCATAGCTTCAGAAGGCTCCGATATCCCCCGAGGTTCATCGGACTTGTGCTGATAGACTTTGTCAGGTCAGAAATTCAGTTCAAGGGCAATCAGTGTTCCTTTGCCAGAGGCAGAGTAAAAAGGCTAGTCAGGCACAGGTCATCAGTTCAACAGTCTTCGGATCAGCAGTCATTATCCATCTCACCTGTGTGCGATTGGGTTGAGATATTTGCTTTTACCACAAGATAGATATACCGATAGATCAGTTAGATCAGGGCAGTATGGCGGGAATGGAAAAGATGGTGCGCCAACTCCAGGATAGTATGAAAGCCATGCAGCAAGACGCTGTCCGTCAAGCAGAATTTGCCAAGCAACAGGTTGTGGTCATAGCCCAACAGGCAGAGACAATTGCCAGGTTAGAGCAGCAAACTAGAGTATCTACTTCACACCAGGCTCTTCCCCCACCAAGAGTTCCAACACTCGGGGAGATAGCTAATGTCCAGGAAGATACGGACATTCCGACAGGGCCAGCTCCGCCCCCGGTTCTACCCCAGCTATCTAAAACACCCACCAACCTACCAGACCCCCCTTTGATGTCGAGACGGACCCCACAGCATTGAAAGTGAGCAAGCTTGAGAAATTGTTCAAGAAGTCTCAGGGGGCCCACTCCATTCCTGACATTGAAGATGGGTATACAGACTCGGCTGTGACGCTGCCGGACAGATTTAAGATGCCGCACATCGATCGCTTTGATGGATCTGGGGATCCCACGATACATTTGCGGCTGTTTTCGGACATACTAAGGCCGATGGGCCTCACCGGATTACAGAAGCTATCATTGTTTGGCCGGACCCTATCTGGGATAGCCGCAATCTAGTACGCAAAATTGGAGAACTCTGTGAAACAGAATTGGGAAGAGATGGCTGAGGCCTTCAGTGATCAATACTCTTACAACGCACAGAATGAGGTCATAACTCGTGATCTTGAAGTCACCCGCCAAAAGCCAAAGGAGAGCTTCTCAGAATTCGTGGCCCGCTGGAGGGCCAAGGCTTCAATGATGACCATTAGGCCAACGGACAAGGATCAAATACGGATGGTTGTGCGCAACCTCCAGCCCAAACTAATGCAAAAAATGATCGTGCTCCCCTTCCCTACCTTTTCAGATTTACATGAGATGGGAGTACAGATCGAGGACGCTATGAAGCAGGGCCTTATTGACCAGGAAAAAGGAGCAGCCTAGGAGGGTGTTTCCCCTTAATTCAAGTGCGACCACCAACGGTGATGCAGCTGTAAAATCTTCTGAAGTGGGCATGGTCACCACCACCACACCAAAAGTAGCCACCCCCTTTGTTGGTACATCCACTTCAAACTCCCGAACTTCAGACTATTTACCCCGAGGCAAGAGGGTTTTCACCCCACTCTATATGCCTTTGTCTAAAGCCCTAGGGGTCCTACTTAGGAAAGGACATTTGAAACCGTTGGAACAACGGCCTCTACCCGATCCTCTCCCTCCAAAGCATGACCCGACTAAGTACTGTGCTTTTCATCAACAAACCGGTCATGACACCAACAGTTGTGTCCGTCTCTACCATGAGATACAAAATCTGATTGACAATGAGGTCATCGTCACACCAAGCTCTGCAAAGTCTATCGACACTTAATCAGTGAACTTGTGGGGGATAATGTGACTATGTGATCGGGGGGATGAACCACCTGCGGGCAGCGCTCAGTTTGCTCCAGATATGGCGTATGGCACGCACTGTTTTGAGCATTTGTGAATGCTGGTTTTTGTACTTTCTGACTCGGGTATTGAGTCAGTTTTGTTATGTCGTTTAGAGTCTGTCTCGTTGTATTGAGTCAGTTTTTTCATACTGAGTCAGTCCGGTCTGTCTTGTTGTATCGAGTCAGTCCTGTTTTGTTAGAGTCGGGTGATTTCGGGGGTGTTACCTCACATATCACTTGCTTGTTTTGTGTTTGTCTTGTTGCTTTCTTTTGAGTTTGTTTCTGCCTTGGAGCCAGTTACGCCAACAGATCTGAATGAAACAACAGTGATTTTCACACTGTTGTGTTTGCTTCTGCCGTGTGCCAGTTGTGTCAGAAATTCTAAATGAGATTGTAGTATTTGACTAGAAGCTGTGTCTTTTCTGTGCCTTGAATTCATTGCATCGACCTAAGTTTTCCAAAACTTTTTTTTGAAATATTGTGATAAAAACGAAGATGAAGGAATTCCTCGGGTTTTGCAAATTTTGATCAATTGAGAGAAAGAGAGGCATGTTAAGCCCTTACTGATCGAGATCATGCTTGTTAATGTGAGTACTGAGAAGGGTCCTGACTTGATCCAGATTGGTTCCGCACTATCTTCAGCGCGAGCGATTTGTCGCTTTCTTAAAAGATTTCAAAAGAAAATATTTTGCACGATCTTGCGAAGACCTGTGTGGAATCGCTCTTGAGATTGTGCAGCCTAGGATCGCTCTCAGCCTCAAGACTCGACCCCTCATTGTTAAACCTTGGACTTAAATTCAAAATGTTCAATGGTCAACTACAACGTGAGGCCTGTGTGGCCAGATTCAAAGCAGCCCTCGAACAAGAGGCAAGAAAGTCAGATCAAGAAGACCAGATGTCATCAAAAGAAGCTTGCAAAGCTAGATCAGAAGCACCCCTGGAACTAGGGGCAAAGAATTTCAAATGTGCTCGAAGAGCCGAAGATGGACAATTCCACAAATCAAGGAAGGTCGGCAAGAATACCAAATCCAGAGGGAGGAAATAAGAAAGTATTGCTGAAGAAAAACTGAGCCCCGATCCACAACACTAGGGGCAAATTTAGCTCCTGTTGGATGGACTCCTACATCGTCAGCGAACAACAGCCACTCTCTTGGATTCAGACGGATTCGAGATCTCAGAACCATTTGACATGGACCAAGCTACACTTTTACCCTTGAGAGGCTCGCTGGGCCAAAAAACCCAGAAGGGCGACCCAGGCAAAAGTTAGAGCAAAAAAAAAAAAAAAAAAAAAAAAAAAAGAGAAAAAAAAAGAAAAATGCAAAGAACAAAAAAAGAAATAAAAAAAAAGAATAGAAAAGAAAAGAAAAACAGAGCTCGCAAGGTTGAAAACCTAGAAGGGCGGCCATGGCAAAAGTTAGAACGTAAAAGGAGAGGCTAAATACCCGAGTATACCTTACCCCAGAACTACGTAAGGCTTGATTCCCATGTTTGGGATACGTAGGCAACTTCATCTTGAAGTCTAGCCACAAACACTTCCAAATCAATTGTGTCTATGTAATGGTTTTGATCATCTTTGCCTTATCTGTATCCAAGAGTTTGGTTGTGTTCGTCACTCTGAGGACTGACTACAATGCACTGTGGTGCCATTCAAACAAGGGGCAACTTTTCGTTGCCATTCAATGCGCTGCGGTGCCATTCAAATAAGGGGCAACTTTCCGTTGCTATGCAGTGCCGTTCAAGCAAGGGGCAATTTTCCATCGTTATGGATTCAGGGTTGCGCATCTTGAGAGTAGGTTCCGTACTCGTTGAGCAGTGACCGTTTGCAAAAATAGTTTTTGAGAGTTTTTACTGAGGTTGTCTAATTGTCTCGAAAATTATTCCATTTTTCCAAAAAATTGGACCTTTCATTGGACCTAAAACAGGAAAATTTTCAGTGCTCATAACCTGACTTGCATGATTTCAAATCAAAAATCGAAAAAGCATGTTAATCTAACTCTCATTTTGGTCAAAATTGTTTTAGTAGAAAGCCAAAAATAAAAAATGGTCAAAATGATGAACTAGGGGCACAGTTGAGTCAGGCTTCCTGTCTTTCCCCCATTTTCAACATACTCGCCAAGAAGGGCACTCTACCTGCCAGAAAAGGGCACCACTGAAGCTAACCGCAAAAGGGCAGAAAGCTCTCACATCCTCCAAGCAACGAGGTATGAAGCCAATTGCGAAGCACGATCTGGAAGTGGGGCAGGATGTTCCACTCCCTCATCTGGACAGATCTGATCACATCCAAGCTCCCCAGTAGAGCATCGTCAACCAATGTCAGCTGCAGATTCGCTACATACCTGATTGTAGCACAACCCCACTGTGAGGAAGTTCACTATTGTGAGCAGAAGAAAGAAAATCTAGCAGAATGCTAGGGGCATGAGCCCGCAACTTCCTGTTCATCCATCAACCACCCAGGGAAGGGATGAAAAATGAGAGATTGAAGAATAGAGAGATGTGCTCTGAGAGAAAAAGTGAGAAAATGGGGCTTCTTTTTTAGAAAAACAGAGCCTGAGGGCCGAGTGATGTGAGAATCACAAATGAGAAAAAGGGTGGGAAATAATACAAAAAACTAGCTTCTCGCGTACTGAGAGGTCTCTCGTCTTTATAACACGTCTGTGTGTCGTGTCTTTTGTTTTGTTTGTCTCGATTCTTACTTTGAGTCATCCCGAGCATGACTCGATGTGTTTTGGTTGTTTACCTTTTGTTTTCCGTTGTTGAGTCGTAGTGCGTTGTGTTCAGTCGTAGGCTCAATACCCGATCGAGAACTCATTTCTCAATTTCAATCAAATCGTTTTGTGCTCGGAGTGCTGTGCCATTCTTCACATTTGTGCAAAACAAGAATTTGTTCTTTCTTAAAACCGCAGGGTTCAACCCAGGTCATGCAAGAATAGTAAAACAAGGACCTATTTGAAGCTATATGGGTTCCAGACTACAAAGCAAAAGAAAAGAGGAAAAATCGAAGCATCTGTGTGTGTTTCACCTTCAGCAAATTCCGTGATTGTACTCTGGATGTACCTCTTCAGGCCTTGTCAGTGCTCCGAAGAATGAGTGTGCTTCTACTCCAATCTTAAGCCTGTTTCAAGTCAGAATGGCAATTAAAGTAGCAGCAGATGTTATCTCTCGCCAATATAAACAGGGTGTACCCTTTTCAAGCGAAGTGTGTTACAAACCCCTCCGAGAGGTAAATCGGAGGTCGCGTTTGGATTTGGTCTCGTTAAGGCTTGTATTTCCTTATTCAGCATTTTGTTTCAAACGCGCTTTTGAAGTTGCACATTCGTCGCATCGTTATACACACCATTTCTCGCATTGTTATGCACACCATTGTTGCATTGTTATACACATCTATCTAACATTGTTATGCACCGTTACACCTGCATTGTTATGCACATTATATTTGCATTGTCATGCACCTCTTCACTTGCGTAGTCACGCACATTCCACTTGCATTGTTATGCACGCCCTTTTCCGCCTTTCTGAAACACTGAGATATGTCCCTATGTTTTTATGCCTTTCTGAAACACCGGGATACGTCCCCATGTTTCTCTCTCTTTCCTAAACCCCAGGATACATCCCTAAACATCGGGATACGTCCCTAAACACTGGGATACGTCCCTATGCTTCTCCCCTTTGGTTAAGAGCATTTGGAATACGTTCCAATGCTTATACCTTTTCGAAACACCGGGATACGTCCCTATGTTTCTCTCTCCTTCCGAAACACCAGGATACGTCCCTATGTTTCTCCTTCATTTCGAAACATCAAGATACGTCCCTATGTTTCTCCTTCCTTTTGAAACACCGGGATATGTCTCTATGTTTTTCCTTCCTTCCGAAACACCGGGATACGTCCCTATATTTCTCTCTCCTTCCGAAACACTGGGATACGTCATTATGTTTCTCCTTCCTTCTGAAACACCGGGATACGTCCCTATGTTTCTCTTTCGTTTCGAAACACCGGGATACGTCCCTATGTTTCTCATTCCTTTCTGAAATACTGGGATACGTCCCTATGTTTCTCTCTCTTTCCGAAACACCGGGATACGTCCCTATGTTTCTCCCTCTTTGGTTAAGAGCATTTGGAATACGTTCTGGTGCTTGAACCACTCTGAAATACCGGGATACATCCCTATGTTTCTCTCTCTTTCCGAAACACCGGGATACGTCCCTATGTTTCTCCCTCTTTGGTTAAGAGCATTTGGAATACGTTCCAGTGCTTGAACAACTCTGAAACACCGGGATGCGTCCCTATGTTTCTCTCTTTCCGAAATACCGGGATACGTCCCTATGTTTCTCTCTCTTTCCGAAATACCGGGATACGTCCCTATGTTTCTCTCTCTTTCCGAAACACCGGGATACGTCCATATGTTTCTCCCTCTTTGGTTAAGAGCATTTGGAATACGTTCCGGTGCTTGAACCACTCTGAAATACCGGGATACGTCCCTATGTTTCTCTCTCTTTCCGAAATACCGGGATACGTCCTTATGTTTCTCCCTCTTTGGTTAAGAGCATTTGGAATACGTTCCGGTGCTTGAACAACTCTGAAACACCGGGATACGTCCCTATGTTTCTCTCTTTCCGAAACACCGGGATACGTCCCTATGTTTCTCCTTCTTTGGTTAAGAACATTTGGAATACGTTCCGGTGCTTGAACAACTCTGAAACACCGGGATACGTCCCTATGTTTCTCTCTTTTTGAAACACCGCGATACGTCCCTATGTTTCTCCTTCATTTCGAAACACCGAGATATGTCCCTATGTTTCTCCCTCTTTGGTTAAGAGCATTTGGTATACGTTCCAATGCTTATACCTTTTCGAAACACCGGGATACGTCCCTATGTTTCTTGCATGATCATAAGTTATGCTCGGCTTTGTGCATTGTCTTGCATTTTGCCCTACCCTCGGGCGCATATCTTTGTCTGCTGCTTGTATGCTTTGTCTAAGTCCTCGGCCTTGTCAAAAATGGGTCATCTCTGGGCTTTGACATTCACTCTCGTCATTTTTATGACTTTCGAGTTCTATCAAAGAGGGGCAACTGTAGACACCCCATTTTTGACCGTCCTTAAGATTTGGACATCATCACTTGAACACTCAGTGATCATCCATGTTCGTGTTTGTTTTAAGTTCCTGGAGGTCTTGGCCACGCGCCTTGCCTCAATATCTCTCGACTTGCTTGTTCTGTGCTTGGTTTTACACCAAGGACTTGTTTGTTTTTGCACCTAAGCGTATAAAGTAGCTTGCTAGCTACCCCTGATACCCACCGGCCATGGCTTGAGGCCACCGGCCTTGTTTTGAGGCTACCGGCCATTGGTGAAATATTTCATTGGCCGGTCGGCATTTTGTGTGGCCGGCCGACCACCTGTTTGGCCGATGGCCTCCTTTTCTGGCTGGTACCACCTTTTTGCCTTTTTCAGGCATGGTGCATGCCAGCTGTGCCAGCTGGAATGCACAAACCCTGCCCTCGTGCACATCTGTGGCTGTTTTTGCCCCTTTTGCACCCTTTTGGTCTAGCTTTTTGAGGAAGCTTGGACCTTTGTCTTAGCTTCCTCAAGAAGCTTGAACCCTGCCTCAGCTTCCTTAGGAAGCCTTAGCCCCTTTGCCTTGGCTTCTTGAAAAAGCCTTGATCCTTTTATTTAGCTTCTCTTGGAAGCTTAGCACCTTTGAGGGTCTATATATGAGCCCCAACCCTCTCCTTTGTTAGGTTCAGCAAAAACCACAAAAAAATACATATATATATATATATCTGAGATACACACTCTCTCAATATTTCCCTCTCTCTCTTCATTTGTGTGGGTTTGAGAGCCTAAAGGTGTGTTTTCTTCTTAGTTTTGCATTAAGACACACACCATTACACCATACTTTGACTTGGGAGGTCTTGAGGGTTTATTCTTAAGGTTTTGAGCTGGTTTTGATCAGAAGAAGGTGGCTGGACTTGCTGTTCTTGAGGTGTTCTTCAAGGGTAACACTTTTGCTTTAGATTCCCCAATCTTGCATTAGCTTTTGACCTATCTTGCTTACTGATTTAGACTTTGTCTATAACTAAAAAAAGTCTTGTATTTGCATGCTTAAGATACTTCATTAAGGCTATTTTGTTGTTTGGCGTCAACCTCCCCCTCTTAGGCCTTGTTTGGCTCTTTTTGTGCTCTCTTTGTTAAGCTTTGAATACTATTGTGTTTTGGCCTTCTCACCACTGAAATCTAGTGGATTTTCAGTGGTGATGAAGAGGGTTTGAGGTCTTGCATAGGGAAGGGACACCCGTCTCCCTTTGTCTCTCTTTTGTTTGCATTTTTGGCTCATAAGGGTAGCATGTATGCCTAGCTTTGTTTGGCTTCATCTCAGGGGTTATTTGGTGTTTACGTAGCATGTTTTACGTCTGTCCCATGTTGGTTTTTTGACCTCTTGCATGCATAATACACTTGCCTTGTATTCCTCCATTTTGCCTAGAAATACATCTTAACTTTAGACCATCATGTTTGCATGCTTTGGCTTATCTTTGTGAAGTTTTTGGTCATGTTCTAACATGCTTAAGGTCTATCTTGAGTCTTTAGAGCCATGCTTGCCATGCTTTATATAGCCTCTTTGTATTCTAATTTGTTGGCTTCGTGTGTGTGAGTTGTTAGGATGCCTCATTTGGTCTATTTCAGTGATTTGGAATCATTTGTCATACCATTTTAGTTCATGTTTTATGCCTACATGCTTGCATTTGTTACCCTTTTAATACCTTGAAGAGTTGTGGTCTTATGCTCCATGTTTGGGCTTGTGTGCATGCCTCTTTGTTTAAGTCATTTGGGCTGCCACATCAGTGGGTTTTGGGGCATATTTTGATGCATAAAAACTTTGTTTTGGGTTGCTTAGTTCATGCCATGTTTGCTTGGGGTAGGTGTTGAGCAATGCTCTCTTTTGTGGCCTTGAATACCTTCTATTTTGCATCCATTCCCTAGCATATCTTGGAGTCATCTTTTGCATGCTTTTTCAGAGTTTAACATGAGTGTTTAATGTCCAAACATATTGCCCTTAAGTATGCTTAGAGTTATCCCCTTTCAAGCTTAGGTGATAGGCCTTGGTATGTGTATGCTTGCATGCATAAGTTGTGCTTTTTTTGACTCTTTTGGCCACTGTTTTAGGGTGGGCTGAGGCCTTCTCATTTCAGTATGAGCCCATCCTTGCACACTTTGCATGTTTGACATGTTGCATTGCATTGGTTGCATGCCTACATTGCATCATGTTCGCATGTTTGCACGTTACTTAACTGAATTGCATTATATAGTCTTGTTGTATGCTTGACATGTTCATATTGCATTAGTGTAGCCTTACATGAGTTGCATCACTTTGCACTGTATATGGCATACATGCATTGCATCGCTTAGTTTGGGGTGTCAAACCAAGCA